>JAAAKG020171836.1:0-53446 GCA_010014905.2 Druon quercuslanigerum
CATGAATATCTGGATGTTAGGTGGGACAATCTTACCCTTTGAACATCTACATTTAAACATCCATTTTTCTCCGTGTATTTGAATGGGTTATGACGTTAATCTTTTCGAACCGCATGGTGTCAAGATAAAGAAAGCGGATTGCCTGTTTCGTTTAGCGAAGGTCGGTCAGTGTTTGCGTATGAAACCTATAAAATGATTATAAAAATAGTACGCGTTTTCTGAGTAAATGCGTGAGCGAATGTGATGGCATGTTTATTTCACTCGAAATTCTCCACGCGGAGAATTTCATCTGTCGCCATGGCTCTTAGCTTTCGTTTTAAGGGCTTTAATTGTCTGGCATCATTATACACTTCGTTAAAGTAGAATAGGATATTCATTTAATAGTTTGCGTGGATCTTAGAAATGGCAAATTTTTCGGTAGGAAGATAACAATCGATAATAACTATAATACTAGTGCATAGTAACATAAATAAACAATTTAAACTTATTTTGAATAGTTTCATTCAGATACTTCTGAAATACCTTTTGAAATAGTGAATTTGATTTCAGTTTAATATAAAACGTTTTTAAAATCTTGCAAAAGTTTCATCTAGCAACACGCAAATACGCCTCACAGAAATTAATTTGCCAAGCTCTCTTCTTTATTTTTTCCCTTTATCTTTCCTTCCTTTTTTTCCCCTCTTTATTTCACTTTCTTATTTACATTGCCTTGTATTTCGTTTGTTTTATTTATTTTATTTTTATTTAAGTTGAGGCACTATAAAATGTGAAAAATGTTAATATTTTAATGACTTCGCAAAAACAAATGGTATTTCATAACGTTTAACAGATTTTCCTTGATTTAACAAAATCAATTTAAAAGTTGTTCTTGCAGATTGAGTTGGCAATTTGAATTTACATAATAGTCATAAGTCTCATGTTCGTGTGCGATGTTGCTGCAAACTCTTAAATCGCATATATTCGTTTTTTTTTTATTTGCATGCATGCATACCAGCAGAAATTGAACTTTTTGACAGCTCTCGTACCTTTTCATAATATCTAGCGAAATAGAAATGTCAGTATTCCTTCTACTAGTTGGCGTGTCATTCCTAGGTGCTATAAATAAAAGTATTTTCCTGATATTGAAAACGCGTCCTATGATAAAAATATACTTTATTTGCAAACAGAGTAGCTTTTAACTATAATTAATTAGCTTCAACCTGACAATGAGCTGTCTTGTTAGAAAGAACGTGATAAACAGCTACTCTGGAAAGTCAGGAACCTAATTGTACCTCTGCACCTAAAACGCTCATTATAATTCTCAGACCTCCTCCCACAAAACGCGTGAACTCAAGGACTGCTAATGAGGGTCGGTTGTATGAGCGACACTACCAACGTACCTATTGTAAGTTATCTACGAGGGAGACGTGCATTAATTACGTAAGTTTTTCTGTAAAATTTTGAGGGTCCGTAAGTTTAGGCCCCTGCCGCCTTAGCCTAAGTCATTTTTGGTAATTAAATTTTTTCGTAAATTTACTTAATGGTAGTTCAAAGAAATTTGAAAACGGTTTGGGGTAGAAGATAAATTCTCAAAAGTAAAATGTAATAGTTTATATTTATTTTCAACCAATCAATTTTATTTTTACCCGAAAAAGATTAAATTTCTACCATAAAAGATGAATCTCCCACAAATTACACAAAATTTCAACTAAATAATTAAAGGTGTAAACTTATATGATACATTTTTTACCCGACCTACCGATCCAGAAACCAGAGTATACTTTTTCAAAGGATTTTGGTGCGCTGAATTCGAATCTGAGGTCCAAATTACTCAATTCTCTCTAGTTTCCGATATATCCTTAACCTAAAAGTGCAAAAATCGCGATTTTGGACAGCCTCCTGTCACCGACAGGAACTCTTTAAAATGTATCAAGAAAACGGTTTATTTATGTAGTCATTGTGAAAATCACAGGTGGATTTTTCATATAGTATTTTTCTTTTTTTTATCGAATTAATCCCATTAATTATGCAAATGTGTATCTCCCAAGGGTGCAAATCAGGTTATTAAAGTGAACTCAGAGAACGCGGAGATCCCGCGAATAAAAAAGTTAGAAGGTTTTTAATAATTATGAAAGATTTGAAAATAAATGGTTAAAGTTTCATTTTAAACAAATAATTTTAAGTTTTGAAGATTTCAGACTGTAGGGGTAGAAGAATATGGAAGACTTTGAGACCATTTTTTAATTTTTCAGGATTGAAAATTTTTTTGGTAAATAGAATTTTTGTCAGGGTATCAAACGAATGAAGGAGAAATTCTTAACATTCATGAGGAATTTTAAAAGATTGTTTTGTAAGGAAGTTCAAGAGAAAATTGAAAAAAGATCACCAAAGTTTTTGAGTTATTTCCTAAAAATTGTAAAAGGTGTGAAAAAGATTTTAAAACTGCATTTTTGAATTTTGCCATATTAAATAATTGAAGAAAAAATTTTTAGTATGTTTAAGAGATATTCAGAAGTTTTGAAAAGATTCAAAAATTATTAAAACTTGTAAAGATTTTAAAAGAAATTTGTAATGTTTTACCAAAATGAAAGACATCTTTTCAAGTTCATAAGAAAAATTAAAATAATTTTTTATTTTGAAAAATTAATTTTAAGAGATTATTTAAACAGATTTCAAAAATTATCAAAGAAAAATCTGAAAGATTTTAGGTAAATTTAAAATTTTTTGAAGAATAAATAAAAAATGCAGGAAAAATTTAAATAATTTTCACAGATTAGGAGTTTTTGAAGTTCTGACAAGAATACTAAAAAAGAATGTTCCTTATATTCGTTAGAAAGTTTTCAATAATTTTTTTTTTTGAAAAATGAACTTTAAAAGAAAATTAAAAAAGGTTTTATAACATATCAAACGATTTCCTAAAACTTTCGAAAAAGAGTTTAGAAGATTTTAAAGCAAAATTTGTCAATTTGGTAAGATTAGAAAATAAAAACAAATAAAAAGTAAAGTAAATTCAAGATATATTCAGTAGAATTAAAGAAAGATCCCAAACAAATTTTAAACTTTAAAACATTTTTTTAGAAATTTAGATTTTTAATGATTTCAAAATTAAACTTTAGGAAAATTTAGAATATTATAAGCTAATTTTTAATAATTTTAAATGATATTTAAAAATTTTGAGATAAATTCGAGTCAGTTAAAAATATTTTAAGGAATTTAAGACGTTTTAAATAGATTATAAATATTTGAAAAGTGGGAACAATTTTCGAGAAGGACCCCACACAATTTACATTAAAATCCGGCTTGAGTCAAATTGACTGAAATTGCAATATAATATAGTTCAAAGCCTCCTGATAAAAGAATCCTAATGGGCACTAGTCCAACAAATCAAAAGTTTTCGAGATATGTGGGGCTGAACGAGAAAAGTATGGCCACAAGCGAATCTAATGTCCCGCTTGAAACTTGAAGATGAGGTGCAGATTTTTCAATAAACTGTGATTAGCACAATTAAAGGCAATACTAGCAACACTGTTAAGACCAGTCCAGCTAATAAGGGCAACAAAATGGCGCTGTCCTGCTAATAATTGGCGAAACCATGGCGCTGTCCTGGCAATGTAAATACTGTTGGTTGGCCTGACCTATAGTCTTCTCTTAATTATCAGAACTACAAAATATCTTTGGTAATCCCGAGTGTGTTAAAAATTTATTATTTTGAAAAATCTTCGCATTGCCAGGGCAGTCCCATTACATGGCCTCTAGTAGCTAGACTGGATTTACCTTTGATAATCAGACTGATCTACAGTCTTGTATTCATTGACTGAACTGTCGTTTAATATCCGACACATTAACCTTTAATATTTCGAACAGTATTTACATTGCTAGGACAGCGATATGATTTCGCCTATTATTAGCAGGACAGCGCAATTTTTTGCCCTTATTAGCTGGATTGGTCTTACCAGTATTTCTAGTATTGTCTGTGATTGTGCCGATCACAGTTTATTGAAAAATCTGCACCTCATCTTCAAGTTTCAAGCAGGACAAGATCTTGTTAATTTCAATTTGGGAAATTTTATAATTCGGTATTAATATATATTTTTGGCACTTTTTTTCATTCATTTGTGTATTCCTTATTTGTTTCGTAATTATTTTTTATAAGTTCAGGATATCCATGTAGTTCTTTTGTTTTCTTTAAATTATATCAACTATACTGCTTTTTCCTGTACTAAAGAAAATAATAAGTAAGTACATAAGCCTCATTTACTATCTGACTCTACGTTATGAATACTTTTACTTTATGATACTGTTGATAGTTAGGATATCTCGGAAACCAGAACCGAAAATACGAATGTTCTAGAAAATAGTTGAATTTTCAACCCAAAAATGTGAATTTTTAAGAAAAAAGTTTTTTTTTTAACCACACAGTTCTATTTTTAACAAAAACAGTTTAATTCTTGCCCAAAAAGTAAATAGCATACTTTTAAACCAGAAAAAATGAACTTTCAACCAAAAATAGTTTGATTTTCTTATTGCGTTCTATTAATACAGTTCGCATTTGAGAGAAAAACGAAAAAAGGGAGAGACTATGGAGTAGAAAGAAAGATGCTTTACGTAATTTATCCACGGCCCCTAGTGGAAAAACATTTTTCTCTAAAAGAGTGAAAATACGAAATTTCCAAACGAGTGTTTCAGAAAATGCTTCACTTGTAGGCTATTCCAAAAATAGTAGAGAATTGTCGGAAAATGTAAATATATGTCTGATGGTGGCAAGAAATATGAAAGTAAACATCTTCCCTGTCGCCTGAGGGTTGTAGCAAAATTTCTTAAGTAATCTAATAGCGGATAGACCGTATCTTGGATCTTATGGTCTCTAATTTCAATATGTCATCCGCACGTTTCAAGTTGGGTGAGCAAGATTAGGTGTGCCTGGCTTGACTTCGGCTCGGTATGCCTTTCACGTTCACGCACTTTCAACTAGTCGCATTTTCCTACCTAAAATTTATCTGAATAATTCACCCTTAATGTAATTATTTTTTCGGTAGACTTGTCTCGTTTGAAATTCCTGAAAAGATGAATTAATACTGCAAAGGCTAAAGAATCCCTAAAAACGACAATATCTTCTCAGGATCTATCTAAAAACATGGTCATCATCGAAGTTATCTTCCTTCCGCCGGAGATTGGAAATATTGGTACAGAAGAGTAAAAGATGTCATAAAATGCTTTTTTAAAGAATTTTTATACAGCCCGAGTCCCATGAGTGTAATGAACCACTGGTTGAGCGACCCGCCAATGTCGCGCATATGTAATCGATGCCAGACTATTATCCCGACGAGCAGCAATGATTTATTACTGCTTTGTTTCCAAATCTGTCTCTAAGCTATAAATGTCTCTGCTGCTTCGCTGTGCCGCCGTTGCTTTTTTTGACTTTTCCAAAATTCTTCGTACCTATGCATTTTTTTCTACATTACTGTATTTTATAATGTTTCTATAGTATATACGCGTTTTAATATTGGCACACACTCAACCACACGCAGAACAGCACTACACAGAACATTAGACATTCCGCTAATTCGCGTGTCACGGAGGAATTTGAGTCTTCTAGAAAAATATTATTAAGGCGAATTCAGCTTTAATAAGTCATGGTTGAATACAAAATTTAACATTACGTCGTATTTGATGAAAGCTTTATAATATCGCAGGCATTGCTAAATCATTTTCAATGCTTCTGGTGCTTCATTATTTTTAATACTGTTTACGTGACACCTGGTGGTATTTTCTAATTTTAACTTTACTTGAATATAGTTATATAGTTACATAAAATGTAATAGGTGCATATAAAATTGGGTAACTGAAACTGAAATATAATAGAATTTGTTAAAAAATATATCTGAAATCAGTTTCAGTTATGCAACTACAATTATTTGGTATTTACTACTTATTACTTTATTTTATTTAAAAAGAAAATAATTTTTCAAATATATTACGAATGATTTTACTTCCGAGTCGATTTAAACAACTTTGGCTTATCAAAAAAAAGTGTTCTCATCAGTCTCTTTTTGATCTAAATTTGTATAAAATATAATAATGCATTCAAAATGAATACTCGAATTGATGGTGATAAACAATTTTTTTTTGAATATTCCAAAGAGTTTCAAAAGAATATTATTTCAATATTTTATCTTATTCAATAGGTTAAATATAAATATTTATTATATATTTATCTATAATAAATATTTTTTATTATTTTACTGTCACTGCACTTTTTTGTAAAATTTATTTATCTAAAGTTAAATATTTTTCATTTTTATTTATTGGTCGATCCCAAAAGGTTGTAAAATTTAATTTTTATCTGTTTCACCCATTTCCATGGTTTAGTACATATTTTATTAATGCTTGTAGAAAATATACTTACATGGAAGTAGTGTTTTTCTAAGTTTCCATGTTTTTGTAGATTTTGTTTACAAAATTTCTAATAATAAATATAATTATATATAATAAATAAAATTTATTTATCAAATTTTTACTCCTCCATATACGAAATACAAATTCGCACAAAAAAATTGAGTAAATTATGACAAGAGAATTTTGAGGATGAATTATGCTTATAGTATTTATTTGTATTAAGTTGAGAAACCTAAAAATAATGAATGAAGTTTTGTTTCCACTCGGTAATACTCATATTTTATGATAGAACTCGAAAATACTCATTAAAAAATCCAAAAAAGAATTTAATTTTATTCCTGCATGTGCCCGTGTATTTCAGCACAAGATTATTAATTATTTGCAGTATTATCCATACTGTATAGGGAAAGAATATTGTACTATTTTTTAAGGGTTTTACGTCCTCTTTGAATATTTGTTTAATAATTTCGCAAGGACCCCGCACTAAATACCTGGTAAAAAAGGCCCCGGTGGAATTTGTAAATTTTTTGATATTTTTTAGTTTATGCTCTCCTAAAAAAATAATGCTTATAGCAAAAACTCAAATTATCGACAGTTTTTGTGCTGCGACGATTTAAAAATCAGATTTTGGTACATATTTTTACCTGTGGAGTGGAATATACCACAGACTTTTTTCCACTTTTTCCATGGCTCTTGTACAAGTTTACGCAGAAAACGAATTGCATGGACGAACTATGCGATGTAATCGCGTTAGAAGTGATAAGCGCTCAGCGTTCGAGCTATCCGCTAAGCGTTTAGGCTATGCACAAAGCGTTCATATAACTGCATGTTATCTTACTTCAAACGCGAAATTCGATTTCTATTATGAAGAGTCCTTTGGTTGTCCAAAACGGTTATAAAATAACTAATTCACAGCTACTTTCATTTGAAATATTGCATCCTAAGTTTGTCGCAAAGCGCTTAAGTTGAATAGCAAGAGAAAAGAATTGATACCCTGCGTCGCAATTTGGCGCTGATCAACCAGTTTATGTCAAGCACTCTAAGCACCTTTTACAGAATTCACCTTTTGTTTCTAAGCTTCCATCCTAACTTTCAACGCTTAAGGTTTATTAAAAGCACTTAGACAAAGAAATAAACTTTCAGCGTGGCTGCTCGGCTTTGATTCGCCATTTTTAGTCAAGCAATCTAAAACACCTTACAAGAAATACTTTTTTCTTAACCATAAATACAATCAAATGATTATTACGGACTTAAGCTGGCTGATCAGCGCCAAAACGCAACGCTGGGAGTTAACTTTGTTGTCTGGATAATATCTTTAACGCTTAGCGTTCAAGTTAGAATGAGAGCGTAAGAACGAGATAAGTATTTCTTATAAGATGTTTCAGAATAATTGCCTTAAACTGTATAATCCGAGGAAAACAGCAGAGATGATTTTTTAATCTGAATGTTTTCTTTAACGCTTAGCGTTGAAGTTAAAGTGAGACCGTTAGAACGAGATAACCATTTCTTATAAGGTGTTTTAGACTACATGATGAAAACTGGCGAATCAAAGCCAAACAGCAACGCTGGGAGTTATTTTTTTTTGTCTGAGTTCTTTTATAAAACGCTCAGCGTTGAAGGTAGAATGGAAGCGTGGGCACACAAAGAGAATTCTGTGAAATGTGATTTGTGCTTGACATAAACTGGTTATCAGTGCCAAATTGAAATACTGGGTATCGTTTCGTTTGTCTGGCCATTCAACTTATGCGCTTTGCGACGAACTTAGGATTCACTCTTTCAAACGAAAGTAGCGTTTGTCATGCGTTTGTGAATTAGCTATTTTTATCATTGATTCAGACAACCAAACGCCTCTTGATAATTGAAATCGAATTTCGCGTTTGAAGCTCGATAATATGCAATTATATGAACGCTTTGCGCTCTGGATAAACGCTTAGCGCATCGACCGAACTTTTAACGCTTATCACTTCCAACGCGATTGCATCACACTGTTCGTCCTTGCAATTCTTTTTCTGGAAAAAAGTCTGTGATATATTCCCCTCCACAGGTATACAAATATGTACCATAATCTGACTTTTAAATCGTCGTAGCGCAAAAACGGTCAATAATTTGAGTCTTTACCATAAGGATTTTTTGATCATGAAAGCATTTACTAAAAAATATCAAAAATTTTTAAAATTCCATCCGGAACTTTTTTACCATGTATTTGGTGCGGGGTTCTTCGTTCTTTTACTCATTCGCGCTCAATACATCTGCGGTAATTTTTTTATATGTTATGTGTTTATTTAGTTCAATGTGTCAAAAAGGACTCAGCTTTAATTAAAAAAAGGACGAAATTTTTGGTTTCTAATTTTTAAACTAAACATTTTAAACGAAGGTAGTTTATTATATAATTTCCTAAAAATGAATTGATGTTAAAATTGATTTGAAAAGATTATTGTAAAACAAGTTTAATTAATTTTTCTTAACATTAACTTATTTCGAATCTACTTGTATTTACAGAACCTCACATAGATCGCTCTTATTTTTATTTAGTTCCATTTTGGTTCAGAGAAAATGAAACCATAATTCAGTTAGTTTAAAAAAATTCCGTTATGATAAAATTTCGTTCTGCAAATTAGATAACTTTTTTGCAACGGTCTTAATAAACATTTAAGTCAAAAGAGAGAAAGTTTCGGCTATTTTTTTATTCTTAAAAAGACTAGCACGAAAAAGCACATTTTCTCTGATAATGACGAATTTCCCCAACATTTCCGTGTTTGGCTGTATTTTGCAGTTCGAATAATTTGTTTTCATTTCATCTTATTCAACAAATTATTGTATTAACAACAACAAAAACACAAGCACCAAAAAGTAGGCGAACACATCATTTAGATAATTTGAAAAATTTAATTAATTTTATTGCAAAAAGAAATATTATATTCAATTATTTATAATGCACATATACAAAAATAAAAAACAATTGATTGCAATTCACTGCAAATCTACCCAACCTTCCTAAAAATATTTGACCCCGCGGTTCGCAAATGGTCATTCATGGCACACACAAAAAGTAGAATCAAATACCCGTTGCATATAATTGAATGATGCTTTGACAGCCCCTGACAATAGAAACATGAGCTCGACGAACCTAGACTATTGTTCTACACTATCGTTTCATAATAATATATTCTCGCAGTACTAACACCGTTGAATTAAAAACTTTATTTCGCAACAGCAGATTAAAAATAATAGCTTTCCTACAAGCGAGGTAAATCAACGATTTTTGTTCTCTGAAATATATTGCTCGGTTATTTTATCTTAAACCATGATACTGTAAAATATTTCTGCGAATAAAAAATCTTTCACGTCGTTAAATGAAGTTAGAAATTCAATCTCTTCCATGTCGAATTTATTCGTAGAATCGATACAACTTTCGACTGCTGCTTTTCTAGATGTCACGTCATGTCACCCAGCTAGGCACATCATTAATTAACACGAAACGTGCTCTGTCTCGGTTTATCTTTGCGGTTAAAATTCCGCCAAACTCCACTATACATATGTTGAAATTCAGAAGCACGATCACATCATGCTATTCGTGATAATAATAAACCAGATTTCAACCTAGAATCGCTTGATTTAAATAATTTAATTAATTGAGTAAGAGACATTTCTTGCTTCCTGCAGCATTACTAATTTTATGGTATTATGCATTTCATACTATTAAATGTAGTGCATTTTTAGTCTTGAGACTGTTTTCATATTTACTTTAAGTAACTATACCAGGTGTCGCATGTTTGAGTGTATTTTCGAGTAATGTCTGATTAATATTTTGTGCATATCTCAGCAAATTCAGTAACAGATATTTCATGGCAGTTTATCGTGAGACCAGTCGAGTTGTGACTTTTTTTAAATCTCTTCAATAGCTAAATATTTAAAGCCTGTTTGAACAATCGATATCAAACTGAAGTGGAATGTCTCGTGCATGAATAAAGAGAACGTGTCAACTTTCTCTGACTGAAATATTTAATTTCATTCCTCGACAATACTTTTATGAGGTTATACTATTTATCAATCGGGGTAAGTAGAAATTGTCAATAATTTAACAATGTTCTGCCATTTAGTTGAAGCTGGACATCACTGATGCATAAGAAGCCAATCGAAGTTGAATCTGTCTATATAAAGAAAGTTAAAGACCGACTACATTTTAAACTTTTAAAACAGCAAATAATTTACTATAATTAAAATTATTATTATAAATATCATATTTCGATACGGTTTCAGAATTCACAATTATTCACATATGACAAACGGAGAAAAAATATTGTTTGTTACTTATTTTCCACAATATTAAACAGTATTTGTTTTCCGAACGCAAAATTCTTACACTTTCGCAGACATATGTAACATGAATCGCAATTGTTGAGTAAATTTGCATGCACCCAATGTTGAAATCAATTAAACTGTCTGCAGTTTCAGATTTTCTTGCTGTTTTCTTTTGATTTTTATATTTCATGGATATCTAATGATCCAGTTTATGCTTCGTCTTGTGATCTGCTAATGATTTTTGGGTTCCTGTTGGTACCTGCATAATTATATTATACACACACACATACATATATATATATATATATATATATATATATATATATATATATATATGTATATATCGCAACACTAAACTTTTCATATTTGCATCACGCAAACACGTATCATACTTTTTGGTTGGTTTTTGTGTGTTTGCTTTTTATCATCGGCACAAAAAAATGCTACGTTTATTAATAAATAGTAATTCATATTATTCTTGAACGTTACTAAACGCGATATTATCAGGTTTATCGCTTGATAAATTTTTGCTGCAGTGTGCGATCACCAGGGTCCCAGACTGAAGAGCTAAAGAAACAAAAAGGAAAAGAGAAGAAAATAAGGGAAAGTTTCTAATGAATTAATGAGATTTTTTTGAAGTCTTGTAAGCTTAAAGAGCTGAACAAACAATGCCTAATAATAAAATATAGTGACTATTCGTTTAGTCATTTTTTTAATAAAAAATGTACTAATAATTAGCAGAAAATAAAAAATTCTAAATAAATTCTAAATATTCTTGAGTAAAAAAAATAAATATGATTATTGTGAATTTATAATCTTTCACTAATTATTAGTTTAAAATATTACCTAAATAAAATTAGTATAAAAAAGGGATACTATTTATTAGAAAGTTGTTACTAATTCAAATTTATAAATATAAATTAAGCACTGATCGATCGCTTTAATAATTTCCCCTAATTATAACGTGTTTGTCGTTGAATAATTCATCACTTCCCGCCACGGTCACGAACTTTGGGAGCCAGGGCGAGGTTAACAAGTTCATGCTCTATTCCCTTTTAGCTACGTTATACGAGTACTTCAGACAGCGATAAGTTCAAGAAACAAACGGTTCACGCTCACCCAGTATTTTATTAGATACTTTAAGTATATTTCAACTATAAGGAATCATGTAAGCTCTTCAGGTATTTAAAACTTCAAAAAATTATTTATTGCGATTTTTTTACCATTACGAAATTTTCTATAAGCCTAGCCCGTTTTACATCTTATTCTAGACTAACGTGACGGAAGAAAACGGCAATACTATCTCTAACGCTATATTTGACCGGCTAGTTTTACTAAAAAGTTCATAATAATAGTTATTGTCCAAATTTGATAAAATACAGAGTCACCTAAATGCGGTTATTCGCTTTTTGACATAAAATAAACATCTTCAAAGATGGAACTATGATTAGATTTGGGAAACTACCGAAGTTTGTCTAATCTATTTGATTCTCGTACACGAAAGTAACGTGTTACTTATAAGATTGAAAATTTAATCTATTTTTAGTAACAAACTCAATGAAAAATACATTTTACGGAAAGGCTTCTGACTAGAATTAATAATACAATCAATACTGTATTCATAGGTTTAATGGAATATTTTCAAATTATTTTAAAATTGGTTGTCTTAGACAAACTTAGGATGTACTAAAGTTACCATAAATTCAAAAATAAGCATTATCAAAAATACTTTATAAGATCGAGGCCAATATCCACATTGTTGATTGTAACTAAGCTGAACATTAGAAAACATTTTTGTGGTTAAAATTGTTTATTTGACAATATTTATTTAGAGTTTTGTTTTTGCTTTCTCTTAAGATCAAAGTAGAAATTCTTATATAATCCTAATGATGTAAGGCTAATTTTATTCCTTAAAAGATTCTCTACAAATTGCTTTGGTACTTTCAAAAAATATTATTTATAAATGACAAAATTGTTATTTTTATGAAAAATGTATTTCTCAAATGAAATATTCTGAATAAAAACATAAAAAATAGATTTTTAGAAGAAATTTCAAGAAATAAAATTAGCCATATTACATTAGAATTAAATAGAAATTTGCAACTTTCATGCTAACAGAAATCAAAAACAGATAATTAAAAGTAAATATACGTGAATGAACCATCTTATCTTCAAATATATATTTTTTTAATTTCAGCTTTAGTTCTTTTGCAGAAGTAATTACAATTAATAATGGGAATATTTTCCTCCATTGCATAAATCATTCCTAAAAATGCTAATTTTTTAACTTGAGATAACTTTAGTATATCCTTAAGTCTTAGAAAAATAAAATATGGAATTCATTACGGTTACTTATTTGAAGTAAAATCAAGAAAGGCCCCAAAAAGTCCGAATCTTAAATTTATAATAATTATCGAAAAATAAAATAAAAAATTATTGGGTAAAACATAACTGAATTTTTAGTTATGCCTAGCTGTATAGCAATTCAGTTATCCGAAACATTTATTTCTTTTGAACTTATTTAAATTTCCTTATATTTAGTAATTTGTATTGGAAATCAGTGAGTCACAAAAATTCATTCGAATTCATTTGCATTATCATTATTATTATTACACCATTAAACCGTTTCCCTTTCGGGGTAGGCGTGACTCACTTGGTGGGAAGGGAGTAGTGTGAGGAAGGGGTTATAGAATTTTTAGATCGATCTAGAATTCTCCTGTTATTTATTTAAATAACACGTACATTCCGCAACACTACTCCGACCCAGATTTCTGATCAATCACATGAATTGAAAAATTCAATCGAATTCTTATTAATTCAGATTTACTTAAAATTTTTAAGCAGCATTGATTGAATATTGAATTCAAATGCATTTGATTAATTGTATTGAACTTTGCAGTTCTAAAAGTTGTTATATTTTATAACTTACTTCAAATAAAAAATCGTTGGAACTTTGCGATGCATTGATTTTTTGCGAGAGTTGAAAAGTTGTCAGATCCTCCGTATTAAAAATCTTTATAGTTTTAAAAATAAAATCTACTTCTTGAGTTACATTTGACTCTCTAAATCAGAAAAATTTTACTTGAGAATCATTGACTATTTTCCTAAATTTCGGTAACATTTTACTACATTTTTCAGTAGAAAAAGTTTCTAAAATTTTATTAATGCTCACTGAAACTTCAGTAACGTATTCTACTGAGACAACGTGAAACGCTGCAGGAATTTCAGTGAATTTATATTTGTGCAAATATCTAAATGAATTTCACTGGTTTCAAGTAAAATACCACTGATTTAATTTAAAAGAGTACTGCTCAAGTTAACACGCAACAGATTTTTTTAAACAACGTTAAGTGTAACCCGTTACTTTTGAGAGGTAACGTAACAAACTCTGCCGATTAATCATACAGGTTTGTAGCAAGATAGAGTGATGTCTTCAATGTTTGAGCATTGGGAGGAAACTATCGATTTACTGAAATGTAATGCATATCATAGCAGGCGTGTGAGTGTGTGTGATGTTGCAGGTGTGACGATCCTGTTATCACAGACGGTGTTTTCGCTGCTGGTGGCCAACGTGTTGACGCGAACTTCGGAAGCGGTGCCACTTATAGGTACCGGATCTTCCTGTAAACATGCCCTTTATAACAAAAAAGAGCTATGGGGAGTTTTCGCTTCATTTCTTCCAGAATCCACTATATTAAGCTATAAGTCAAGCAAGAGGAGTCGCGAAACGAGAAAGAAACCTCCCCATACGTGACCACGTCTCTCTTATATAGAGATCCCTCGAGGGTCTTGTAGTCTCCATTACTTTTCTATCGCTTCTCGCAATCCGACTGATAGTCGTGCATTATTCTTTAATGCGAACGCGATAAGCACGTTTCGGTAAGAGAACGCTCGCTCCTTTCTTAAAAAACACAAAAAAACAAAATAAAAACAAAACTTTCCTGATAGTAGAAGCACTTTTGCTTGAGAAACTATTAGGGGCTGGTTAAATTTTTTAAATAAAATTAAGTGAGACAAAAGTCCTAAGAAAAGTGTTTAAAAATATACATAATGGGTTTTTTCATGTACTTTGGTCAAAAAAATTATTGAGGGCTTGTCAAAATTTAGGAAAAAGTAAAATGGAACTTCTCTAGTACTTTTGTCACTATTTCGACTTGTAAACAATTTTATGAGAAGTTTGTATTTATGTAATTATTTGTCTCATACACTTTTTTACTTGGGAAAATACTTGAAGACTTAAATATATCTTTTGAAACCTTCTTGATGCTTCCATGAAATCATGCCCTGTGAGTATAATTTTAAAAATAATTTAATCCTATTAAGGGAACTTGGGTTTTCTAAAGACAGGAAATTAATTCTCAACCCTTAAAAGTGTTAAAGATATTTTTAAATAGTTTTACATGCAGAAAAACATCCATAAATTAAAGAATACTTAAACAATGATTCCTAGTATACAAAACTCAATATTACCAAAGGCAAATTTTTTCATCCTTTTGTTATATTTGAATTATTTGAGAAATCTTCAACAATATGATTTCAAAATTATTTTTAAAGAAAATAATACATGCTTTTTTAAATAAAGGAGATTTTATGATAAAAATGTAAAACGTGAGAGAATGCAACGAGAACTTTTGCACTTTAGTTGACATGCATTATAAAGCACGCGTTACTAGAAAGTACATATATTTAATTAAAAGTAAATGGAAGATTCTACATATGTTTATATGAAGAATATTGAATATAATTCGCATATTAGATTTCAAATAATTTTTGGCTTATAGTAAATGAACCTCATAAGCAATAAATATTTGTTTCGATAATTATTGCTGATTGAATATTTAGCTTGTTAAAGAAAATTAATTAACTTTAAATGTTAACTCTTGTTGTATTTATTTAATCGAATATAATTTGGAATTGTATTCACCTTAAATAATTGAATTTTGACTCTACCCCAGAAAATGTTGATTTATACACCGGGAACACCTTTATCACGAAATTATTTTACTGACACGGAGCGACGTTATTTTACCGGCACGTTGTCACTTTCGCGATCTCTAAATTATAGCACAACAACGTATTTGTAGTTTCGAATTTTATGTGGGAGCCTGGACAAAACATGTGATAAATGCAATGGGTATTAGGCGAAAAAATTCATATATAGTACGAAAATGCATGAAACGTTTAATGATTACAATTGTCGCAATAATAATATTATTTCATGTTTATGCGATTTAATTCAAGAGTTGAATTCATGCACGAAAAGCTATTCTAGTATTACAGTAAGTCGAATAGGCTTTACGTTAAAAGCTTTCGCCGATTGTTTTCTATGTTTAGCAGGCTCCCTTAAAATCCGATTACAACCTCGTTGCAGACGGATCTATGTCAGCGTTTCCCAGCCTTTTAAAAGTCAGGGTCGAATATCAGTGTCCCGGTTCCTGGCGAGAAATAATTATTCTTCATGTCTGCATTTTTTTATTCCCTTTTTAAAACTAATTGGACAAACCGAGCGGATAAATAAGGTCCGAGGTCTATGAGGAAGAAGTAAATTTAAAGGCCCTGGGTTAAAATAACGATCTAAGGGAGTTTGGGAAACGCTGAGGTCGCGTTCGCTTCTATACCTTGGCATAAAAAGTACTTCTAAATCCGAGCGATAAACGCACAACTAAAATTTTCTGTGCATCTCAAACTAAAATATTATCTACTAATTTCTAACTACGTCTCTTAAAAGCTCTCTTCAGGAAGTCTGTTTCTCTATGATGCATAACATAGCACAGTAAACTATTCAACCTACATTTTTTTACATCCACTTTTCTAAATTATCCTTTTTTATTAACTGGTATTCCAAAGCACAATATTTCAGTCTTCAAAAACAGGACAAAAACAAAATCTATTCATTGAATACGTACATCAACGAGAACGTTGATGAACTCATTAGTCAAACACGTGTATAAAATTTGGTCAATCCAGTCACGTGAGATCGAAATTGAGATATATTTCAATTTCATTTGAATTTAAATTCGAAAACAATCTTATACAACTTTAGTAACTACAAATTCTGAAATGTTGTACCAGCTTATAACTTTTAATTGCATTTCACTTAGGTTATATTCACCTTTGAAGAAGACCTGCAATGAAAGGTCGAAACGTACGTTGCTTAAAATGAAAAAATAAATTATGATTCTTTGGCACCTGAACCCATTGATTTATATTGGACCGTATGCGAATTAGAAAGGCATGCATACGCTAAAGTTTAATATAGTTCAAACATCAATGCGCGGATAATTATACATCCTTGTAAATTTGAAACAATGCAGTTTAAAATATCTGGCTGTTGTACTAAAATATATGCATTAATTTTTTTAAATTTATTTGTAAAAATCTTATTTTATTAAACTTCAAAAATACTACACCTGTTTCTGTTGCATTTTTAAATTAGTATATTAAAAAAAATTATTATTTCGAAGAAAATATTAGGTATTTTCACTTCAACTACTTCAACTTCACTTCGTTGAATACTAAGGGGAAAACAATGTATCAAATACATAGGGCAAAACTTAATTTTTGTGATAAGTTCGCAATGAATAGTAAATGCCATCATTTTAGTCTGTCATTAAATAGTTCTTAAAAATAAAAACTATTTTTCTCATACACTTACACAGACAAAATTATTTTTCACGCAGATATTAGCAACAAAGGACATAAATGGACCGAATCCCATGCATTTGCTCCATTATTTTCTCCTCAGCACTAAACGAAGTGAAGTTAGGTGATTGTTGAAGCTAAAGTACCAAATACGATAAAACCGATATAAATTCACTGAAACTTGCGAGTTTTGCATCCTAAAAAAAAATTTTAAAACGTGGTTTAGCAAAATCCATGGATAACCATTTGCTGTGAGTGGAAGAGGGTTGACAATCGTAAAGTGAATGGCCAGTTACCCGTAAAACTCTAGGGCTTTTTTCTCGGGCAACCAAGTTTTTTTCGTGAAGAAACTTGAATCAGGTTTATAAGCCTCGCAGAACTCTGTATAAAGACTCAAGTCTTTATAAGTCCTTAAAAAACTTCTTATCAACTCTATAGTTACTTTAAACACGCAGGCACGCAACTTCGTAGCGAACTGCACCAAGTTTGGGATTTTTCTTTCAAGAAAGTTACGTTGGTTTAAAAGGATGTAAGGAATTATATTTTATCTCTTTACAAAATGAAAGGAAAGAAGAAAAAAGCCCCGGAGTCAAAGATGCATAAAACTGGAAGGAAAAGCTTTTTCTGAAATATGGCTTATCCTGTAAAACAAAGTTTAAGTTAAACCCTAGCCTCGATGCCCACAGACGAGACACGCGAGACTGAGCTATGCATGACGAAAAAGCGTATGTACTTAATTATTTAATTACTTCACTTTATGGCATTGTCTAATTTACTTTCTGTTACGTACGATATGTCGACTTCCTCGTCGATACTTCTCTCATACTTTTCGCACAAAACATACATTTTACCCATTGATATATTTTTCCCTCAAATTTTTTCACTTCATATGCACACAGCATTGCATTTATTTATAAACGGCATTTTGACATTTTTTATACCACAAAAGAAAGTGGCACATGCATGGAGGGCTAAATTAATTAATTATAAAGTGATTATGAAGAATCCTCTGTAAGGTAAATGTGATTATTATAATGAAATAATTAAAAATTAATTATATGAGGATGTTTTGTCCTAAGAGTTTGTGTGGAATATACTTTCTTCTGCGGTATGAAATCTTAAGTAAGTGCATAATTAGAATATTTTAATTTTGACTGTAGTAAGGATAAAAAAATTAGTGCAGTTGTTTCAGTCATTTAAATAAAAGCCGAATCACTATACCTCAATAAAAAGTGTTTTTAGTACGATTTAAGAACTTGTAAATAAAATACTAACAGACAGTGAAAATAAAGATAAAAATGTCATCAATCAGTTTTACAGCGTGAGAGAACTATAACATCGGTTAAAATGTAAACAAAATTTGGAAATTTTTAAAAAAGCGATTTGATAATTCCTAAACGCCTCATCAATTTCATTCACTCTACACGTACATTAATTTCAATCTAATCCATAAAAATTAGTATGATGCTTTCGAAAAGTTGTCCAAAATTTGAATCATATATTGGCTGATGTACAAATAAAATAAAAGGGTAAAATTTTTATAGAAAAGTAATGTAGTCGGTCTCGTGTCCGAGTAAATATTTGAATTTCCCAATGATTCGAGACTGCAAATTAAGTCCCATGGAGTCTAAGAAATAGAAACTGCAAGGCAAGACTAGCATACGAGATTCTTTTCGAGTCCAGTTTCGGTGTTTTTCGGATTTTTATTAGTCAGGTGAGTTTTGTTTGGAATACGCATTATTCAATTTTAAAATTTCAAAGAAACTTCCTTCGATATCAGAAAATCTCCTGGCAGTCTTTCTTTTATTCACGAGAATATATATTTTTCTTTCTGTTCCTCATTTCACCGATTTTCAGAAAGACCATATAAGTGTTATTTTTAATTGTTAAATATTGCAATACATCTATAATAATATTACGAAAGGTTTGAAAGCAGAACTCAATATCTGTCAAATTAAAAATAGTAAATATTTCCCTATGGATGAGTTTTATTTTCAATATTTTAATCTGATTTAATACCAGCAGAAAATATAGCTGCTAAATTTTTAATGTGAAAATATGTTCAACATAAAGCATTTGAAGGTTGATATAGTCTGTCCGCGAATTAGAACGAACGTAATTACTGATGAAATCGCTGTCCATTTTCAGTCACGACTCGCAACGCGGTTATTGTCATTCGCGAATAAATTATTTCGCCATTTAAACTGGAATAATTTACGACAAAAGGATCTCTGTGCCTGTCGAGAGCCTCGTTGACGCGATTCTATACCACAAATGATACATTACTCTATTTTATCCCATTCAAATATCTCAAAAAAAATTCTCTTGTCAAAGAAATAATATTACTGTTAAATATTAATAGAGAAATTTTTTGATGAGAAAAACCTGACTGTAAAACAAACCACAAACACGAAACACATGCTTACACTTTTAACTATCAAAAATAATAAATCCTGTAATAGCTTTGCTTTTCGAACTATCGTTCATCTGACTCAGCATCTGTACTTGTTCTCGGCTACATCGTAGATAACCGAGTCTTAAGCTTGCGTGTGTGAATGCGTTTGAACGTCAAGTACCAGCTACTAATAGTTGACTTAAACACTGTCTCTGTGAATTCGATTTCCTTGAACTACAGAGGGTTTCCTTTCAACCTTCACGATGAATCACGAATAACCCAAATATCTAAAAGTTTTTGCGTAGTTTATTGGTTGGTAGTGAGAAATAAAGGTGTACGCCGATCTAAACTTGCCAAGTATAAAAAAGAGATTGTCTTTCAAAACACAGTTTTCAGTTGCTTGTATATCTATTCATTTCCAATGGCCTGACTTTTTTCGCCCACCATTGTGTATCTCATTGAGTAGTCCTTTATATACCGACTTTATTACTATGGATTATGAGTAGTTACTCTCACTTTTGATGTCGCAACTTTCCTCATTTTCTTCAATAAACAACTGTAGCCTTGCTTTAATTTAATTAAAATCCAATCAGTGATATGTTACTAATAATTCACAGTTGACTAAAATTGACATAATTAAACTTGTCCCATAATTTTTAAAACAATTATTTTGAAGGCAAATCATCAAGTTTCTCGCGTTACAAACTCACGAGGAAAACAACTCTCGCAGGAAAGCCCTCAAAAGTCTCAAAACGCTTTTCATAAATATTTTATCTATACGTCGCGTTTCGGATAAATGATTCTTCTGCAAGAACACCAGTAATTGCGAAAAGGAGAGAAAAAACGTTAAAAAGGAATATTTATGTTCACGCACGAAGCTAACGTACCGATCGATAGTTGTTTTCCCCGGACCTTCTTTCAGAGCGACGCGTTTTCTGTGGTGTCGCCCGACACCTAACTCTCGGATGCCGATGCGATTCAAAGAGGAGAAAAAACTCCAAGTTTATCATTATAATGACATTGCAAAAACGCAGAGGTAGCAGGTAGCCCTTGCTTTGCAAAGAGTATGCAAATGTTTTCTGAAATACATGAATTAAAATGATTCTTGTGTAAGTGTGGACTTTTTCTACTAATCTTTTGACTCGTTGTCACAACGGAGTACTGCTTCATCAATGTTAAATCCATCCGATGACTTTCACCTTAATTATTTATCTTTCGACCCCATTTCACGCGCTGTTTTTATTTATAAAAGCGGTTCATTTGAGCAGCCTTACGTACATTATAGGCAAATCGTATTTCAAAAAGATCGGGACTAAAGGTTGGTAGTAAAGAGACGTGAGTAGAATGACATTTTTAAATGACAAGACGCAATGAACGAACATTTTTGTCGCTTGTACGGTCTCTAGGTTCCTCTGATAATTTGCACAGAAGTAGATTGCATTCGTAAATTTCAGAGCGAATGAATGAAAGCATTGCGGTGCACTCTCGCGAAAACTGATAATTACACAAACGAGAGAGAAGATGAATATTTGCCTTTTAGCAAATATTAGTCCGTGTTCAACATCTGCACTTGAATATATTTTTTTTAGAATGAAACTCCTGCAAACATGAGACTCTTTGTCCTTGTTAGATCGGCTCTCCGTGTAAAATAATGGTTTCAAGGTAATATGATACAACTTTAAGCAATCGAGTATACGCGCTTTTCAATATTTTTATGTGTAAGTGAAAAAAGGTAAAGTTGAAAAAGATCGGTGTTTTCTATTTTTATGTACTTTAAAAAAATCGATGTACCTTTCACTTTACAGAATATGTAAATTGTAGTGCATTGTTGTTTCCTGACAACAAACCAGAAAATAAGAATTGTTTCATGCGGTCAAAAGTCAGTTATTCACGCCTATACGCTATTTCAATTTTCAAAGCATATTTCTCTTGATTTTTCTGTTGTTGAAGCATAACAATAAATGCAGTTTTGTATCAATTTCAGTTTATACATAATCGGATGAAACCCGCATATTGATGGGGAAAGTGAAATTAAAGCCGGTAATCTCGTTTCATATTGGGACATTGATTCGCTTTTAAGAAAAAACAATATGAAACTGTAAACGTTTAAACTTACTTTATTCAAAATTAATTCTAAATACCTGAATTCGATTTTTTTATCCATAGAGGTTTTTTTTGTAATTTTTTTCTCGAGAAAAATGTGTCAAGCTTACATTAATGTCAGCTATCTTAGCCCCTTTTAAGAGCTGACTGAGCTACCACTTTTTCAATACACCTGGCATCTAATTTCATTCATCAACCTTTGTATAGCCTTTTATAGAAAACCCTGTCGCCAAATATATAAAACAGTACTGTCTGATGAAGAACTGATACTATTAATAATTTAAATATTTATAATATAACAAATAAACGTTTAATAATTGTCTTGTGTAAATATAAAATATAAGTTCGAAAGAAAGTAACCCCGAATGCTCAACTTCATAATATAAATAGTCCAATCCTTTTTGGAAGCTAGACGTAAGGAGCCGTTCATCAACTACCTTACCAATTTAAGAGGAGAAAAGTTACGCTCAAAACTACGGTTGGTAACAGGGGTGAGGGTGGAGAGTCAGTAGAAGGAACATTATGCACTTAGATAATATTTAGTAATTTTCCTAAAGATGAATTTTAAGAAAATTTACGAAAGATGGCGCCCAACGGTAAAGTTCAATAGTTACTTAATAAGTTTCGAAATGAATTTCATATCTAAGACTTCATACTCGTTCTCCATAGCACTCTATTCTCATTTCTAAAAAAAATTATTTTTTCCTTGTATTCAAGAAATTTTCTCTCTTTCTCACTTTTTTCCTTGAATGCGAACTAAATGAATTAAATCCAATAAGAAAGTTTAACAATTTGTGATTAACAAGTTCGCAAAGGTTTGGAATTCACCTTGTTTCGTTAAAAATTCTACTATTTGGTTCAAACATTCTTTATTTTCTTAAAAATGCAACTATTTTGCTAAAATGTAATCTTTATTAATAAAAAATTGAAATACTTGGTTGAGAGTTAAACTACCTTAATAGAAAAATTATTTTTTTGGGTTCAAGATTCATCTCTTTGGTTTTTAAAGCTTCATCATTTAAGTTGAAGAATCATATGGAAGGAACGAAAGTTGAACTCTTTTGTAAGAATCTCGTCTTGTTTGCTTTAAACGTGAACAATTTTGTAGAAATTTAAACTACTTATGTGAAAATTAACTCTTATCTTGAAAATACCTTTGAAATTAAAAATTAACTTTTAGCTTTAAAATGCATTTTTTTTTTGTTTAAAGAAACTACTTTTATGAAAATTTAACTATTTGATAGAAAACTAATTTTTTTGTTTAAAAAATCATATTTTTCAATTGAAAATTTATCTGTTTTGTAGATACTTCGTCTTTTTTGCTTAAAAAAGCAATAATATGGTTAAAAATTTGTGTTTTTTTAACTAAAAAATTGACTATTTTATTTTTTATTGGAAATTTTTGAGACCACTTTCTTTAATATTTGAAAATTATTCGGCAGTTATTTACAATAGACCAAAATCTGAACAATTTATTACCATAACTTTTTTTTAAATTATCAAAGTTATAGCATTTTTAAAATCCGAAAAAACAAACGAAAATGAACATTTAAAGCCAAACAAAGCGTGATATGAGAAAAAGTTATAAAATAAAAATGTTACTTTTTCAAGGACCTACAAGATTGTCTAAACAACTGTCTAAATTTTGCTAACAAAAAATCGAAAATTCCAATTTTGATCGGTAAAACTAATGAAACAGCAATAACTCCATGTTTGATCAAACAAAGCATGATACGAAACGAGATAGATCGACAAACATTGTGCACCTAAAAAAGAATAACAAATTTTTTAGAAATTACTTTTTTCTATCACAAGTAGCTTCTGTTTTATTTTTGAAAAACAACAATGAAAATAAAAAAATTATATTTGTGTCTAACGATAAAAGCTACGAGAATAAGTGAGACAAAATGTATTCAACCAAAAAAATATTTACAAATTTTTTAAGAATATTTTTTTATAGGAAGCGTAGTTTTTTTAGTCGTAAAAAACAAGATTAAAAATTAAAAATATAAATACAAGGCAATAAGAATAAGAATGTTTTAATTCCTATGCATATTGTGAATTATAATGATATAAATTTATTGAAATGATACATGTTTCAACGCGGCTAAGAATATAATTTAACGCAAAATAAGAAAAAAATATAAGTTCGCTAAAGCCGAAAGAGTTTTAATAAAAAAGAGTTCACAATCGCAAAATTACAGTTGTCGATTCGTTGATCTTTAATTTTGAAAGAACTGTACACGAATGTGAAATAAATGCAAAGACCGAGCGCAAATATATGATTGTGAGAAAAATACAAAGACGTAGAAAAATACAAATACAAAGTACAAAGAACGCGTAGCGCGATGTAAATACAAAATCGAGTGTGAAGCGCCAGATAAGTACATCATAGAGCGCACAGCGCAAAAATCGTAAAAAAGCAGCTCATTTCCCCTGCCTTGAGAGATTTTTGGGCTATGTTACTTTTCGAGAGGAGGGGAAAACAGAATATTGACAGTAAATGAGAGGAGAAGAATGAGAAAGGGCAAAAATGTCCCAAAATTGGTATCGTAGTTTATGAACGACCTCTAATCTGAAAACCCGTTAACCGTTTGACATTATATTTATTTTCTGATCAAGCTTCCGTCAAACTGGAAATGAAAGGATAGTTGGCTCCACTTAAAAATAAAATCATATGTATGAGTTTTATCTAGAAGGGAAAGCTCCGGAAAATTTAAACTTCTTATAGGCTTCTGGTATCAGGTATAATTTAGCTTCCCTTCCATACGTTGCAACACATATTTCCAGGGTCGTTTTAAATACAGCACAAACAATGAATTGTAAATATTTGAACCGTAAATCATTTGGTCTCTCTTCTGATATCCAGCGTAATCCATGCAGATTTTGTGAGAAGAAAATCCCTTTAAGTCGCCTGCAGCGACCCGCGCATGCAAAATAAATAAAAAGGCAGAAGATAGATTACGACAATAAAAATACGCCAATGTGTAAAATATAATAGGTGCATACACATTGAAGCGTCTTGAGTTAGTCATGCGGGATGACTTGTCGAGAGTACGTACACACCTTGCCATTAATATTTTATTGCAATAACGCGGCGTGCGGTGCCGCCAGGTCGACGCACGACAAAATCCGACCGACATTCCCACACGACTATACATTAAACGTTAATGAATGGGGGCACATGTATGTTGAACGCCGGGTAAATCAACCGCGTATAAGCTGCGATGTATATGCATTCAAACCAACCCCCTAATTGCTGCAGTTAAAGGTCTACCACTTAAACTATAATGATACGATTAACCACACTACAAAAGAATTGACTTGCTTAATCCAATCACTCCACATTCCCGAGAGGGTTCGACCAATTTTCAAAAGCGTGAACCTCGTTTTTGAGCAAGCCAACCAGAAAATTGATTGCTCACGTCAAACGTTGGTTTTTTGTTCGGGAAATACGATTAAGGCACATTTAACCCGAAATAAAATGGACTTTTGTGATTTATTAGAGTGTGTGATCTGACACAGTAAAACAACTTGCTTTTCTGCATTTCCATGAATCAGGAACTGGAAAAAAAGTTTAGCTTGCGAAAGCAAGTCAAAATATATGAGCGAAATCATTTGACTGTAGAGTAATAATTCATCCGATTTGCTCGCTTTGAAACTCCAACGCAACTAATACTTTTCGCTACATTTTGGTACGCAGTACAATTATTTTCTATAAGATCAATAAGGAATATATGCAGTATTTTAATAATGTCTCTTTTCAAAGAGAATATAGAGAAAAGTATGTTACATTCCTAGTAATGCATATTATTTTTCACAGCTAATCTATTGAAAATTCGAGTTGAGGTACCTGTAGACCCTGCCTACCTACCTCTATACCCTATAGCTAAAACAAAATGTGTCAACCCTGGAGATGCAAATACGGTGTTTCAACCCGCTTTACGGGTACCGCTGCTCGCAGACCAAATGTTTCAATCCTAGGGATGCAAACACCGTGTTTCAACCCGCTCTTTAGCACCAGTCTTATATCAACGTTCGACAACGAAACACGAACAAGTAATTAGAAATTTCATACATACGTAACTAATAATATCTGTCTGATAGTGTTACAAATCGTGGAAATTAGGCAAGTAGATGAAAATTAGTTGAAAATGAGCAAAGTAAATAATTTTTTTATTAGAAAAAAGAAACAACTGTTATAAAAATATTTCTTAAATTTTCTGATAGAACAAAAAAACAAAAGATTTTCTATATTATATATTCAAAAATCGTGCATGCATTTCAATGATGCCGCATATTTTGTAGACATAAAAATGCCGAAAAAATGCCGAAAAACTTTATTTTAAAAATCCCTGACTTTTCCTTGATCTTTTCCTGTCCAATTTTTTATTTACTGAACCATAAAGGATCAATTTTCAATCCAAAAGGTGAATTTTTAACAAAATAGTTGTGTTTTTCATCAGAAAAGATGATATTTTACAAAATAGTGTAGTTTCCAAAAAGTATCTAAACTTTTGAAAAATAGTAGAATTTTCGACCTAAAAAAATTATTTTATAACCAAATGGAAAACTATTAAACAAAAAAGATTAAACGTCAAGCCAAAAAATTGATTTAAACAAATAATTGAAGCTATAACAAAAAATATCTATTTTTAATCTAAAAGGGCAAATTTTCTGTTCAAATAGGGAAATTCTCAACAAAAAATTTTAATTTTTAACAAAATAGTTGAATTTTCACCCACTACTTAAGTTTTCTACGTATAAAGATAAATGTTTGAATCAAACAGTCGAATGTCGAATTTCTAAACAAAAAAGATTAAAGCTTATCCACAAATCGATGTATTTTCTAACAAGAAGTTTAATTTTTAAGTATAGAAAGTGAATTTTCTTGGAAGACAGTTGAATTTTTAATCCAAAATTTCAATTTTCAACAAAAAGATGATTTCTTCAGAAAAAATGTAATAGTTGATATTTCAATCGAAAAACATTAAATTTCTCCCAAAATGAATTTATTTTTAAGCCAAAAAGGCCTATTTTTAACCAAGAGCATTAATTTTTACCGAAAAGAAAATTTTTTTAACCAAATGCGTGATGTTTCAAATAATTAGTTGAATCTGCTACAAAAAAAGTTCAATTTTCAATCAATGCGAGATTATTTTTTAACTAAAATTGTGAATTTTTTAACTAAAATTGTGAATTTTTCAACGAAAAATAATCACAGAGATGAACCTTTAAGTTAAAAAATAAGTTTTAACAAAGTGATGCAACTAACATTGAATTTGCAACTTTCAATTAGAAAACGTAAATTGTCAATAATATAGTTCAACTTTCAACCAACCAGATAAATTTACTACAAATTTATTTTTTAAGACAATGGTTCATTCTTGAACCAACTAGTGCAATTTTCAACCAAGAAAAATAAATTTTTAAGAAATAACGTAGTAATGTATATTTTCACCCAAAAAAGACGAATTTTCATCGAAATAGTTGAATCCTCAACCAAAAAATGCTAAGCTTTAATGAGATATTTGAATGGAAAATTTGGTCAATTTTTCAATTTTCCTGCTCATTAATAGCGAAAACCAAAATCTTTAACATGTAAAGTTCTTAAATTATAATCTTTAATAATCAAAATAAGATATAATTTAAAATTTAATTTAAACAAATTTCTTTAACCAGTAAAATTCTTTGACTTTTCCCTGATTTCCAGGTTTTCCCTGACCTACGGCCACCCTGATGTATTTATATTTTTTGAATTATTTCAATTAGAACTATTCTCGAAATTATTTCTTTAAATTTAGGTCAATACATTTAAATAATTTTATACAATATTATTGTAATTTTTATTAACTTGCTCTATTTCAAAAATGTATGAAGAAAGAGTACAAAATTAAATACAGAATGATCAAATCTTACTGTTGCCGGGTATTAAAATATCAATAGTTTTCAAATATAAAAGTGAAATACATTTAATTTTCAATTATATAGAAATATGGAAAATAAATTTAATGAATAATGTATTGTGACACGCTTCGATCGGGTATAATGGGGCTATTGTCAAAATAAATACTAAAGACTTCGGATTTATTAAACACTTCTTTGATCAAGAAAATCCACTTCTTTCGGGAACCGATAGATTGAATTAAGTCAAGCTCTTTTGATACGAACGCACTAAAATAATTTTTTTTTAAATAGCAATAAATGTTGCAAGGACTACTGCTTGATGACCGCCACTGCCATTACTATTCTTGTAAACCACCCTTGGGTTGACAAACTCCAAAGCTTTGACCCTTTTTTCTATCCCTAAACTAGCCAAAATCCAAGCATGATAAATAACCCAATTGACTGGAATACAAACGACACAAGCACTATGAAAAAATTTCTTCTGCGTAAAAGGAACCCTATAGCTACTTTCACATTATCGATTTTTCCAATACCTATTCTGGAATGTCTGGCGGCAGTCAATCCCCGAGTTTCATGCAAGTTTGAAGATCGCCGAGCCTGAAATCATTATTCGAGCCTCATTCGTGACCCAATAGACTGCACGAGGGTTGCATTTACTCTACGATTGTTGAGAACACTAGACAATGAAAAAACAAAACTAAATAACTAAAAAAGGAATGGATGGTATGTAAGGTTGGTATGGGGTTGAAACCTTTTTGTGGCAAGAATATGAGTCCACAATATTAATTATATCGTTTGTGGAAACAAGTAATATGCCCTCTCTAGTACAGGACATACATATGTGAGCGTTAATCTTGCATGTATGTTTATTCGTTGCTGGGTTATCTTTTACCCCCGCATACACTAATCGTTTGAATAGTCCTTAGTCCCAAGACCTACCTAAACAAAATTAGTGTTATGCTCCAAAAAATTATTTTCAAAAGAGGATCTCTGCTGATATAGGGTAATGTACTAAATATTGATAAATGAGTATTTAGGAGAGCTCATTTATTACGCACCATTGTTTAGCAGTTTTCTTCTATCCTTTCTTTATTACCTTATCGCTAAGTTTTTTTAAATGTTCCGTGATTAATTAATGTTTCATACAAGCATAATATGACATTTTTAATTTATGATATTCATTTTTTCGAATAAAAATTCTAATATTCACTTTGTCAAGATATTTCGTCCATAATATTGATTCTGAGTAATGTGCGTTGATTCATTTATCATACAGAAATAAAGTACATTTTTGGCACTAAATTAGTTTCTATCAATATTCCTTACAACGTCTAGCACCTGGGTAAAAATCCTAGCCTCGATCTAGAGTAGTTTCAGATTTTCACTATCCGCAGACATGCCTAAATAGAACCCCAAACCACCGTAAAAGACCTCTATGCCTCAATTCCAATTCCCTTACCAATTCCCATGATCTGATTTATGAACCTTTGATTTCCCCTTGTCAAATCCGGAACTTTAAGATCGAGTCTTTTCGTATCCAAGTCTTTGAAAGAAATTCACTTCCTACCAAGTGAAAACGTTCCTCCACTAATATTCCGAGAAAGAATCCTTGATCCTTTGCAGTTCTGCGAAATCATATTTCCTTTCCACAGGAAAATATGCTTTGAAAGATTCTTGACTTCTTTCGTAAACACTCGTCAGAAAGGGCATAAGTATACGATTCAGGCTCGACGAGCACTTGATGTTTCTGTCAGCTTAAGAACTAAAGGTTTCCGATCGTCTAACCATGACCTGCTTAAACTATACGTATCTATAACAAATTTCTATCCAAACTGTCACAACAAAACTCTCGATGCATCATCATTGACATTTACTGTTTCTAGATAATACAAACTTCCTTTCCTCATCTTAGACACTTCTATTCGATGTACATATTGGCATATTTCTCATCACTCATTTATACTCGTTTATAGAGTGTGTCACATTTGTACATTTGCACTTATGCACTTATGCACTCAAAAACAAAGCACGCAAACGTCCTCCTCTTTAACTACGTGCAAACTAATTAATAATTACAACCCTTCAGTGTAGAATCTGCTCATCGCGAAATAAAGAGTCTTTGAGTCTAATCAGTTAATCAGTTTGTTTTCATACCCAGATAGTATGTTGCTATACTCAATCAGCTGATTAGCACTTCCTTTGTTTACATCTCTGCTGACCATCCTCGGGCAATGTGCCCACAGACATAATACCGCAGATCGATAAATCAGACACTCTCCGATTGGAAGCTAAATTGAATAGGGAGTCAAAAATGCATTTTTTATCTAATCATATTAAAATCCTATTAAAGCTGATTCATATTAAGGCACAATATTATTCCAATTCGAGAGCATTTGATTAAATCCGTATTAATGGCGGGCACATTTCCTAGTTTGATCAATAACTTAGCGATGGTCAGACTATACGAAAACCAATCCACTAAACATAAATCAATCAATAATAACTGACTCAATAAAATTGAGGCATACCGCTCTACCTGTCTGAATCCAATTTATAAATTTTTTTCTGCACCTAACGATACTGAAAACAGCTTTATGATTAAACACCACAAGCGTTTCAAGTACAATTTCGCTACAATACTGCCTTTTTTGTTATTTTAATTTTATAAATACCTACCACAAAACAGAATAGGAAGGTCTTAAACCATATTTTTCATCATCATCTGGAATTATTACATACCAATTCATGGAACTTTTTTTATCCTACTTGTTCGCCTGCAATCAAAAATATTAAAGGCAATTATCAAATCAGTTTTCTAGTGTGTGGAATAATGCGACTACCATATTTTGACATAATTATAGAATGAAGACACCCACTCAATCGAAAGAAGTGTAATTCAGTTGTGATCATTTATAAACTCTAATCTGTCATTTAATATCTGAACTGTTGATAAACTTATAAAACGGACTCTGAAAAATAATCATAAGAAGTATCACGGATAAAAAGTCAAGATTCAGAAACAATATATTAGAGATCAAAGATCTGGAATCATAAGTTAAAGGTCAAGGGCCAAACGTCAGAATCAAAGGCCAAAGTTAGGGGTAAAAGACAAAGAGTCAAATATTGGGGGGTCAAAACTCAGAAAGAAAGATTTAAATATGAAGTGCCAGAGGTCCAAGTTAAATACTAAGAGTGAGGAGTAAAAAATCAAATATAGTAACTCAGGATTGAAGGGTCATAAGTCAAGAGTCAGAAATCGAACATGATGCTAAAGTATTAAAGGTAAAAATACAAATTTCAGGGATCAAAAGATAAAAGTGAAGGGCCAAAAAATAATGGCAAAGGCTTAGTTCAGGTTTAGAAGATTAAATATCACAGTTTTAAAGTCGTTAAGGGTCACATATTAAGAATCAAAGTCGAAATAGGAGGGATCAGAATACAGGTATTCAGGGTTATAGGTGGATTTCCAGAGTTAAAAAATTGTGGGTTAAATATTAGAAGTCAAAGCTCAAGGATCAAAGGTTGAAGGTGAAGGTGGTAGTTGATGATCCATCTCAAAAGTAAATCTTCTGAATGCAATAATTGTAATACTTTCCTTACATAATTTTCTATAATTTAGATGATTTAAAATCATATAATCTTTATATGGAGAAATAGAATAAAGTAAATAGTTGTATATTTGAAACACTTAGGCGAAATAGATTATATGATTGGATAAATATAAAGATACAGTGGTTTAACGAGAAAGTGAATCTTCATCGTTTTAATTTATCTGCGACAATAAAATTAATGGAAAGTCGGCAGGCAGGACGGTATCGCTGCTTAACTTAACAAAACGAATCTTAAATGAATGAATTAAATTTGCTGCTTGGGGCGTACTCTTCCGTCGCGCTGTCTTCGCAGAAAGGTAAACAAAAAAGACTTCTCAACTTTTTGCCGTCTTTTGATAAGTGTTACACGGCTTTGAGACCGTTTTGCAGCTCGTTAGATAAATCGCTTTTGTGATCGAGCTCTATACGTCTCGGGTAAGATGAGAAATAACAAGCATAATGCATGTAAATCTCCAGAGACGTTAACTTGATGATTCAAAGCACCTGCCTCATTTCCACGCTTCTAGTTTCAATTTCTCCCTCTTAAAATCGATTATCGTCAAAAGCACCGAAAACATTTCACAAAGAATTTAATGTTAGGAATTATAACAGTAACATACACCTCAGCTTTTTTATTATATCACTCGTAAAAGTTCTCTTTACTGTTCTTCATTAAAAATATTTGTGTTCAAAACACTAAGAATGTCACTTTTATGATACTTACAATCTTTTATGATTTAGGATCTAAAAATCGTTTTATACAGTGCTTTAAAGAAAAATAAACTGGAGAAAAATTCTAGATATTATAACCCAAATAGTTTTCTCTTATAAGAGAAAGCAAGTAAGAAGGTCCAACTTTTCTGATGAAAAAGACATTTCTAATTTCCCTTCTGAAGCCTCTAGTGATTAAACTTGCCAGACTTAGCATGCTAGGTAGTCATGGTAATGGCTTAAACTGAGTTCATTTTCACCACAGAGTAGAAACAGGATGTCCATGAATTGCGATAAGCCTTATAGTACTTCCAGAAGGGACAGGGAAATGTGCCTAGCTTGTAGAAGGTATTACCTGATAGCTCGACAGATAATGGACAGAATATGATTTCAGTTGGAACATCTCTACCATATGTGCCCACTTGCTCTCCGCATACATTGACTTTTCTTCTATTTGACCATTTCTGTTTGACGCCACTAATGTCGGAAGCAGACCATACTATGCAACAAGTTGTCAACGCCAACAGTTGGCATTTGCTTTATAACACAAACCCATTAAGTTATCATGACGTTTGATTGGTTTTTTTTAACGGAAGATGGTGTTACTCATTTATTACACGATAGTATTGAAAATAATATTAGTAAATTCCAATGGCAAACCACACAATATGCTTGCATTACTAACACTAAGCCAACCTTAGACTTTGTCAATGAACCCCTTTTTTTCAACAGAAAATCCAAACTTGCTTTAAAGAAGGTTGTAAATTAAATTTTGCTTCGCGGTATGTCATTCAGATCATTGTTGTGCATGTAACTAAGTCAAGGACTCAAATATCAGTAATGATATAGGGCATGCAGTAAAAAAAGTCTGTAAATAAAGTAATATTTTCATAAAATTTTCTTTTGGAAATCATTGGCCTGAGTAATTAAAGGGAAAATATAATTTCCTTCATGAAAGCGGTTACGAGCGAGCGAGTTTATTTTAAAGAATGCATACGCAACAAAAGTGAAGAAGACGGTAAAGAGTTGAGCTTGCTTATCTTGACTCTTACACATAAGAGCGTCAATAAGCCGTTTCCAATCGCAGAACCCGGGAGCTCAAGAACTTTTTCGTATCATCGACCACAAATACAAATCCATAAGCAGACAAGTAAAAAGTCTCGGTTTTCATTGATGACAGAGCTCCAAACTTATCACTTGAAAAGTTTCTGAGCTTCCGGTGACTGGTGCACATGTTCGACACTCAGAAGCTTTTGCTCGGCTGTTTCACTGCACCGCACAATATTGGAGGAGACGAAAGATTTCGTGTAAAAAGCAAGTTATTTTTCTTGATCATAGTGAAATTTGGTTGAGATTATAAAGAAATATTTCGGCCAACGGAACGAAAATTCTTGCAGAATTAATTACGTAAACCTACTATGGATAAATTACGTAACCTTAGAAGAATATAAATTACGTACCAAAGTTAAATGGAGACCAATGCCAAAATAATGGAACTCAGTAGGAAAATACCCGCTTCTCTGTATATGATGATACCACTATTATGACAACCGAAATGCTAAAGTCTCACGTGCCTAGCATAAAAGTATATCCGGCTTATGGCCTCTTGTGGCCTCCCGTTGCCATAATGATTTGCTCATCATCTACAGCTGGCTTTATGAATAATAAATAATGAAGATTCCTCACCCAAACGACATCAAATGGATATTCTAGATGGGAAGAAGCCTTTTCCCAATAATGGTTTCGGAGGCTGAGTTATAAATTATTGATGGCATATTGCATCTTCACAATGTCTGCAACATACAAGAAATAAATTTATGTTAGTTCTCTATCGGTAAAAAGTCAATTGTCAGTATTAGAAGATTGCTCGCATTTCATAATTTATTCATCACATTTTTTTTTCAAACTTTTATGTAAGTTATATTATGTGATAATCATTCATTGTTCATGTAGCAACGAATTAGGCGAATAAGGGAATTATAATTTTAATATTTTTAAATTAATGTTAAATAACAACGGCAAGGTATTCTTAGATTTTTAAACATCATTTTTTAAATATTATTTTTCTCAAAAATTCAAACAAGCTACAGTTTTGATCACCAGACTATTTAGTCTATTCACTAGGGAAATCAAAATCAGTTTATTCTTCTGTTACATTCTATCTCCGACTTCCTTATACTTGTTGAAATTCAATAAAAATCAATCAATTTAACTGAAATTTATATTCATTTATTATTTATTAAAAACATTTTTAGCTCTGTAATTTTTTTAAAAATCATTGATACCAATCATATTTGCGAAATCTTTAAAATAGCGATTTGCAGCATCATTTATGTTTACTTTTATTATTAATGAATTAAATTTTTAAGTTATTAAAACAAAGGTATTATGTAGCTGAGAAATCAAAATATTAAAAGTTTAAGCAAAGCGCTAATTAAAAACGAACCATTTTGACAGAGGTTTCTAATTTATAATTGATTTCACAAATTACGCTTAAATTATAAAGATACAAAAGGCCTCAATAAAATAAAAATGCTTAAGTAGAATTGATAGCAGAACTTTTTTGCATCCTTATAATTTTGTAAAACTTGAATGCGACCTTATATAACTTCTATATATTTTTTTTTAAACTTTATATTAGATTTGAAATTCATGAAGTCACATAGATCATTAAAAAATAGGAAAATCCATGAATCGTGGATGCAGTTTGCTGTTTTAAAAATAAAAATTACAAAATGTATTTTAGTCCTCTTGATTTGATTCTTAAGTTAAGCAGGTCTTCAAAATTAATATAATTTTAAACAATTTTAATTACAAATTTTTTAATTTTGAAATTTTTTTTACTGTTTTTTTATATCTTCAAACCCATGATAAAAATATATAATTCTTATTTGATGTACAAAACCAGTCAGCATTTGAAAAATATCGAGATAAAAAATTCTCAAATAGGTAGCAGTAATTAAAGAAATGAAAATAAGTTGCTCAGTCTGTACAAAGGTTAATTCATTTTTTATCTAAATTTCTTTTGTTGGCGCTAATTAAAATATTAAATTATAATGAATCAATAATAATAATAATCTCTAACTTAGAATGAATTCTCTAGTCCCATTAGCATGTTAACCATCTAGATTTGACAATGATCAAAAAGTAGTTTGATGCTATCGGGAGTGCTTTTATAGCTATAGGGATATCTATTTTTATAATTCTGCGAAGTAAATGTTAGTAAAATATAACAAGCAAGGGTTTGTAATAGTACATTTAGAGTTCAAGGAGCACAGAAAAACACCGTTCCTCACAAGTACGCAGATTTGGTGTTGTTTTGAGTTTCAACAAAAATGAGACAGTGGAGAATGAGAATACAGCTACGTTCATGTTATTATTTCACACTTGAAGTAACCTCATTTTGAGACAAGAGAATCTTCTTTTAAGTGCATAATAAATGAGCTGAAACAAAAATTATCCCTGTTTTTTTCCAAATATCTCTGATTGTTAATACACAGTAGGGTGGTCCGGAAGAAATTAATTTCGAATTTTAATGTGCACAATGGCATAATGTGTTCCTTTTGCAAATAAAAAGTATTAAGGAAATTAAAATTAAAATCCATTAATATTTAGACGTTGTACAGGTAGACTTTTTAAAAAATATGAACTTAAATTTTATTTATTTAAAACTCATGAAATAGTAAGTTATATATATAGAAACATGATTATTTTAATAGAAATCAGTTATTTTGTTTTGCATTGATTCATTCTTTAATTATAACAATGCCACAATTACCATATTAAACACCATTTGAAAATACTTTATATGAACATATGTTGAAAAAATTTTACAAGTAGTTCAATGAATAATTGTTACACCATTTTAAGGAATAATGAGACTTTGCCCGTACTAATATACAATATAAATATAGTTTTCCAGTTTCAAATACATTTTTTCGAATGAACTGAAATAGGTTTACACATATTACAGAAATATATAGTACAATCATCCTAATATATACCAATACATTAAACTCCTAATTCCTAGCTTTTTCAAGGAGAAACCAAATAGAATAGGTCACTGTTTAATTTAATTTTGAAAAATCATTTCTGATAAGTCGCAGCTCGAGCTCTAAATATTACGCGATTAAATCTTTATTTTAACCAGTTTATTTCTTAGATAAAAGGAGCCATTCAGGCTATTGTACGATTTTGTCGTAAAAACATTTTTTAAATGTATAAAATAGACCACCCTAATATAGAGTAACTCTCATCATAGATCGAGTCACTAGTTCACTCAGAGAAATGTCCTCTCGTTTCAGAAAAATGCTTCTTTACACAATTAAAATATCCTTTTGAATGTAATGTTAAGAGGATTTTCCTTTGTCTTAAGAGGAATCTTTTTGCAGTAAAAATGATCCTTCTGCGAAAGAACTTTACCTAATCTTGTAGCCATATAATTATGTTTGTGTAAAACATATTTTTACATGGCTCAAAACAAAATAGAAAAAAGGACGATGCTTTTGTTTCAACAAAACTTTTTCTCTTACATAAGTGTTGTATCACTCTCCCTAATCTTTAGAATATCGAGGTACTATTATCGAGATTCTAGAGGTCTTTTAAGGCCCTCGTTAGAGAATGTTTCCCTGTATACTGGCTTCGTATTTGTTACAGATCCATATTAAAATGTAAATAGGGACGTTGCTTCCTTGGAGCAGGAGAAAAGTCAAAAGATATTTTCTACCTTCACAATCCCATTAAAAATATTTATAATTTTAATACAATTTTATTGATAAAATTCTTTCGAAAAAAATATCGTACTTTCAATAGTGACTTAATAAAATTACACCACCACCACTGTATTAAATAAACAGGCAGTAAAATTGAATAGAAAGGTATATTCGGAAATCTCTTTTTCCATAATGCAAGATATACACAGCTGCTTGGCAACCATCCAGAAACATGATTTTATGGATGCGGGAACTTAGTGGTTAGACCATCTTTCACCGAAAACGCATGGAAAATGTAAGGTTTGGCTTGGCAATATTTAAAGTTGTTGCAGCTATATTTACCAAAAATAAACGAATCCATTCCAGAAAAAAATATCGAAGCTTACAAAAAAATAAGCTTTTAAAACAAAGGAATTTGCAATTAGAAGTTTTAGGTATAAAGAACTAAACCCTTTACTAATAGTTTTGAGAATAAAGTCTGTCGACACTAGCATCATCGAGCGCGCGTTATGAGTGAGTCGTTTTTCGATAAATTGTAACTTAAATTTTTGTTAAAGTTTCTGTTAAAAACAAAGTTTCGAAATACATATATTTTATATCTAGTAGAAATTTGGATTGATGTTTCTTAACTTATTAAAAAAATTTTATTCCTTTTTTTGAAAATTTTGAAAAATTTTTAAATTTATAACTTTTTGTGTTTTTATCGAATTTAAGAATGTCATCAGGATAAGTTGCAAGTCTACCAGTGTTCCAGAAAATTTAACACAAAATTCTAAAACTCATAAAAAATTTTTATTGAAATTTTGAAAAAGCTCCAACTTTTTGAATTGTTGTCTGATCGAAAAATTTTACTAAGATAGTTTCTAAATATATTTGATATCTAGTGACGAATGTAAATGAAAATTTCGAATCTTTTAGAAAAATATTTTTACTATTTTTCTGAACATTTTCAAAAGTACATAACTTTTCTAATTTCCATCGAAATTAAAAATTTCATTTAGAAAATTTGCAAGTATTCTATCCATCCATAAGAAACATTTACAAAAATTTCTACGATTTAAAAAACAAATTTCAAGTTTTCAAAATACTCCAAATTTTTTAATTTTGGTTGAAAATATCTACAACATTCAGGTAACCATACGTACAGACAGACATACAGACAGACACCGACAAAATTGTATATTTTTTGGATTCTGTAAGTGCCAAAACGTAAAGATCCGTTAAAAGCCAGAGATCGAAAATTTGGTCGATTACATTACACTCTCATGAATCAGAATGTAAAAATGTAATACTTTATATTGTAATCCAAAACGAAATTAATTTTACATGAAAAACCGTTGAATTCATAAAAAAATGAATTTTCAACAAAATAGGTGAATCCTCAACCAAATAAGAGTTTAATTTTAAACCAAACAGTTGTAATTTTAATAAAAAATTAATAAATTTCTACCAAAAGAGATGAATTTTCACAGCAAAAAGACCAAGTTTAAAGAAAAATTTTGAATTTTCCACTAAAACAGATTTTTCAGTCAACAAAGAGAAAAAACAGTTAAATCATAATTTTAAGGGGAAATAATTTTGAACACAAAATAAATATTTATATCTTAAGTTTCTTTGTTTATGTATTATGAATGGGCTATAATTTTCCTACGTCGGTGAAGAAAATGTTCTTACAAATGTTCAAGATTTAAATATCTAGAACATTTCTAAAAACACTTTCTTTATTTTTCATGATTAGAATTTTTTTTATAAATTAAGAAAATTCTTTTAATGTTTTAAATCATTTTTAATCCTCGAAATCTTCACAAATCTACATTCTGTTTTAGTTTTATTAAACTTTTTTAAACTTTAAATTATTTTAGACAGTTTTAAAAAACTTCTAAATATCCCTCAAAATAATACGCATTTTAACTAAAATTTTAAACCAATTCGGGAAAATTAAAAATGTCACCTAAAATTCTTCCATATCTTTTTAAATATTCTCTTTAAATGAATTTAAAAAAAAATCATTAAAAATGTTGTAATCTTGCAAAATTGAAAATATTTTTTTAAAACTTCTACATTCTTTTCCAAAATTTCAGGAAGTCATTTAAGTTTACAGATCATTTGTGCGGTAGCAAAATTTTAATAAAGGAATTATTTTCCTACATTGAAGAAAAACATTATAACTAAAAAGTCTCTTTTATCAATTAGGTATCGGCACATTCATAAATAAATGTTATCATCAAATAAAATTACTTACTCAGGCATTTTTATTTACTAAATTGATAGTGCAAAAAAATTCCGAATCTTTATTATTAGATGAATACATATAATCTTATTTAATATAATAAATGAGTTAAGAATATATTTCTTATGTCGTTTAAAACATTTTGTCACAAAGTCAAAAACAGAGTTCTTGCTTTAATTACTACAGTCATTTACAATTTCAATTTTCTCTTTTAGAAAGAAACTTTTAGAATTCAAATTTCTCATTTGAAAATTGAAAATTGACACACTCGAAGTCACATCAATTATCATGAATTTCGATACTCAAAATATCTATTTTATTTAGAAGAATTTATTTTTTTATCTCTCTCATATCAAGTTCGCTGTATAATTCAGTCAATTTTTAATGCGAAATTTAAAAATTAAATTGTAAATTAATTATACTTTTGGTGTTTAATTCTATTCACTTGCTGAGTACTGCACTCGCCCAACTCCTATCCCTGTTTCGTAATTTTCAAGACATAAACTAAAAATTCTCATTTTAACTGCCTCAAAAATCAAGTAAAGCAATGAATCCTAAGCAAGACAAAATATATTCGATACGATATAATATATTTATACCATATAATATTAGATCTCAAATCAACGCATACTCAAAACAAAACAAAAATAAATTGAAATTGGGATTTCACAGGGATCACAGGCCGTTTTTTTCATATTTTCTCAAATGCTCTTATAATCCATATAATTTCTAATTTTTTCCATTTTTCCCTGTTTTGAGCTGTAAAACTACAATCCAGATAAAAAAGACAAAAGCCAATTGTCGACGATATGCACAATGAAATTGAAAAAAGAAAATCTACTAAAATTATGTAAAGTATTATATATGTTTTATACTAGTGCTTTTCTTTGAAATTGGTATTTTTTGAAAAAGAATTTTAATATACAATCAGAAAGTTTCAAAGAAGGCTTAAACTTTCTCCAATTTGTAAGATAAGACCATATGACAAGTGGGTCACGTGACCAGATTCCTACCTTACCGCCGCTTTTTTTAATTCCTAACTTATTTTCACATGAAGCGCCACGTTAAGTTTAAAATTTGGAATACTAATTAAGAAGCACTCAGAACGGTAGGTCTGGTCCTAAACCTTCATAAGTATGAAAAAAGTTTTCATAATTACTAAAATTTAGGAACAGACCCTCTTGTCACATGGCCTTGAATAAGCTTTTTTCACCTAAAATTAGCAATTTCAAACAAAAATTATTTTTCAAAAATTTACATTTTTTTGGTTTTATTAGGGTCGAAAATAAACATTCAAATCGAAAATAAACATTTTTTAGAAAAATTTATTAGATTTTGGAGGTTTATAATTTTTTCATAAATTTTAGGTTACATTATAGTTTTACAACAAAAATTAGTATTTAAAAAAAAGTTATTGAAGTTCAAACCAGATCCGAAATTTTTGAACAGTTTTAGGTTATGTTAACGTTTCTCGCAGTAAACTGTTATTTTGACCAAAATCATTACATTTCAAAGAATATTTACGATTTTGTAACAACATTAAGAACAACTTGTGTTACGTTGTGATATATAACTTGTGATATGTTGACGGGTTTAGCGTGAAATTGGTATTTCAAAACAAAAATAATTAGATTTAAATCCAATGTTCGTCCATCTATCCGTCGTACTTTTCTCCCATGAGGGGAAATGAGAGAAAATTATGAGAGGGTAAGTGAAGTAAGGTGGGGAAAGTGAGCGGCTAATGAGGGGTGAAGAATTAGAGGAAGTGAAGGGAAGAGAGAGTCAGTAGGGGAATTAAAGGAAATGAGGGGTAAGTGAGTGGATGTTGAGGAATTGAGGGGAAATGAAGAACAGGGGGAAAGAGGATTTGGGAAAAAATGAGAGGTGGGAAAGTGGGCGAAGTGACGAAAAGTGAGTGCAGGTAGCAAAAATTATTGAAAGTAAATGATGTTAGCAAAGGGAAGTGTTGATGGGGAAAGGGGAGTGTTAGCTGGAGATGTGAGGAAAGAGGCAAGTATAGGAGGAAGAATTTGGGGAAGAGAGGGGAAAAGAAAGGTAAAGTGAGAGAAGGGAACGTAGGAGAACATATAGGGAGTAGGGGGGAGAAAGAATGGCAGGGGTGTTTTGAACGACTTAATTAACGTCTTAATAGGCTACGCAACCCTTTTTGGTAGGCACGCGGCGCCTACTTTACATTTGTTTTTATGTCATATTAGTGATTTTAGTCTAAAATTGATATTGCCAATACAAAGTGATTAGGTTTCAAAGAATATTCAAAATATTCGAACAATAATAGGGGAGTTGGCCTTTTTCATAGGAACAAGGTCTGAAAAAACATTTTACTTCAAAAATTAAACTTACCATTTTGAACAACTTTCGATTTTTCTAGTACTTTTGGTCGAAAATTGGTATTTTCTAACAAAAATGCAACGGCTTAATATACTAATATAATAAATTGTAATATACAAATAATAATGATATACTTAATGTACAGTAGAAGCATAATACTTCTGAATTGATTAAATCAATTTTCATCAGTATTTGTTTGTTAGTTTTATCAAATTTGTGCTTTCTTCTAAAAGTGCTACATTTATTATTTTTGCTTCATTACACTGGTATTTTTAAAAGAAAAAAATGTTTCCTCTTTTTGCAAGAAAATCCTCTTATTTCCCCTACAATTCAGTTGCTGAACTACTGTGATCCCTGAATTCTGCATAATGTAAAAAGTATGCAATTATATTAAATGGGGCAATATATTGAAGAAATGTGGAGTTACATATTAACAATAGGCAGATCATGTCAAGTAATTACTTTAAATTCAAATTATATTGTTAAATGGAAACAATTTACTTACAATAGACATTTAGTTTCTAGTCGACGAAATATCCTGTCATCAAAGAAATAATTAATGACATAATTTAACTATAACGCTGACAATTACCTCAGTATTCATTACGTGTCCGCTAATAACATGAAAATGCAATTCCGCTGCACGTTTATTCAACATTCAACTCCATCGCGAATCAATTAATTGTTAAAGTAGCAGAATCCCAATCCCCAGAGGGAGTAAATTTGAAACTACGCTAAAAGAAAAACAACAAAATATTGCCATAGGAAAACGATGCACCTGCTGACCTTTATTAAAATTAAATTTTAAATTTTATGCACCCAAAAGAGAGTAAGGAGTAATTTTCTGTCAAAAATGGAACTGTCCCTTTATCTGAATATATACAGTCGAAGCTATCAATAAGACCGCTACGAATAAGACCATTTCCCCTTATCCTTGCTCGAGCTCATCGAGACGCTTCCCCCACTGTCACGCTGACTTCGAAATTCTGGCCAGCCGCTACCAATAGTCCCGCCGAAGAAATCGTAATTTTTATGGTTTTGAGGAGAGTTTTTTTTGTATTATTCAAATAAATCAAATATTAATTGTGATATTTTCATATTTTATAATGTTTTTCGACATTATAAAACATCATTCTTGTGTATAATATATCGTTTGAAACGATTTTTTTTTACACGGTAATTTCCAATTTCCGCGTGCAATGTTAACACTATACAGTAACATACGCATAATCACCAAATTCAAATCTTTATACAGCTTCAGATAAATCACAAGAACTGACGATAATTGAAAAAGATAACTATTTTTTTTCTCGAAATGTTAGTTCTCCGATTCTCAACTCTTTCCTCTTCCAGATTAAAACTGATGCATGTACCTTTAAATCCACTTCTTCTCACTTCTCACGGCGGCGCATTGTTGACATTGCGCATATTATATACAAGAATAATATTTTATAACATTGAAAAACATTATCACATTGGAAAATATCACAATTAATATTTGATTTATTTGTATGATACAAAAAAAAAAACTGCTCAAAACCATAAAAATTACGATTTCTTCGGCCGCACTATTGGTAGCGGCTGATCGGAATGTCGAACACAACGTGAGAGTGGGGGAAGAGTCTCGATGAGCTCGAGCAAGGATGAGGGGAAGTGGTCTTATTCGTAGCGGTCTTATTGATAGCTTCGACTCCATATGTGTCATTTTTTACGATTTTGTTCACTCTGTAGTTGAGGTTAGAAGTGACGAACTTGGCTGGACCCTTCCAAAATGAAACACATAGTAACTGCACAAGGTCGAAAGTGACACCAATATTAAAAATTATTTTTTTATTGCATGGCATACTTTATAACGTCACGCGTCGATTATCTGTAATATATTCAACCAAAGTTATGCATTATTTCAAACAGGCCTGATGTACTTTCAAGGGTCAGTAACCCGGTCCCACCGATTTAACACTCCTTTCAAAAACATGTACGGCTATAAGCCATAAAGCGAAAAAATGCATGGCAGTCTGGTGTCAGGCCTGGCAAAGTCTGAAAAAAAGTTCTAAGTACATTAAATGTTTCAATGTAAAGAAAATCAATCAGATGATGTATTTTCTTACTTCTTTGCACACATTTTCGTATCTAAAAAAATTATTCCTCCGGTACGATAGAGGATTACTGAACACTGCATCTGTTTAGCGACTGTTCAGTAGGGTGCTAAAAAAAATATTTTTTCTTAATTTTTATACATACCGGCCGGATGTTTTTTCGAATCCACACGAAAATAAATCCATAAAAAGAAGATGTTTAGAGGTGTCGCAAGCCCTATATGAAGTTTAAAACGTATTCGCCAAAAGAAAAAATACACTTTTGTAAATTTTATTCAGAATTCTTAATATTATCTGAATAGTTTTCTCTAATGTTTATCTATGATTTTTTAAATAACCAAGACGGCGAAGCAAAGTTAAAGATTTTAGAAAAAACCACAACTTTCTAGTACTTATCTAAGAGAAGATTGTTATAAACAATATCAAATTGTTTAAACAATATTTTTGTTAACTTTTATTAATTGTTACCTCAATAAGTAAAAATAGAATAATAAGGTATAAATTATCAAGAAACGCAACTATCAGGTATTAATCTAGATGAAGATAGTCATGAACAATAATAATTTGTTTAAACAATTATTTTTGATAAATCTAATTAATTATTAAGCCAATTATAATGAAAAATAGACAAATAGTTCAAACATTCAGGAAAAATCGCAATATTCTACCAATAAACAAATAAAATATTATTAATAATATTAATAAATTGTTTAAACAATCACTCTTGTTAACGTTGATAAACTATCGCCTCCCTCTAATCGAAAATTAAACAACATATGGAAGATTTGTGAAAAACCCGGGACTTTCTAACTCTATTCTATAATAAAATTTCTAAAGACAATAATAAATTGTTTAAACAATTTACGTAAACATCTAATTATCAGTATGAAACGGTTTTGTATGTACCAAAAACAAGTTTAATGAAAAAGACCTCCAAAAATTATAATTAGCGTCGAAATCTCGCAAAACCAATTTTTTAATTTATGGGGTTTTTTGGGATCTTATAAAACAGACTTATGGTGGTGATATTTAATAAGTGGTATTTTATTTATATTTTATGGCTAATTTTGAAGAGAAATCTTGAATTAAAATTTGATTCAGCTAATATTTAGGATATTCTGAATAAGATTTTTAAAAAAACTCTTTTTTCTACGGTATTCATAAAAATTCGAAGAAAAAAGTTTTCAATCCATTTGTGGACCACCCTACTTTTCTGCGCAGCCGGATTGATACTTTTAGACAAAATAAATCGCATGAGCGATGACATTTTCGAAAAATTCATACTATTGAAAAAATATGAAGTTTTATGGAAAGCCTTAAGTAGACTGCAGCATGGATTTCTAAACTTAATAACAGTTTGAATAAAAGACATCTTATAGATAAATTTAGTATTTTTCAAATTACTTTACCTAACTGTAAATATAATTTTCAGTTTTATTAAAAATTGCAATGAAATGTATGAAATTCTTAAGATTCTTTTTGGAAATTCAAATAATGTATTAAATATTTAATTAAAACAAGTAACGGCAAGGTAACGCGTTTTTTTTCAGTAACGGTAACGGTAACACGTTACTATTTTAAAAAAGTAACGGTAACGGTAACGCGTTACAAATTCGTAGGCAGTAATGATAACGTTAACGCTTTACGTCAAACACTGCTTTTTGGAAAAATCATTTTAAAGTCTCTTATTAACCTATGAAAGAATACTCAAAATTGAACTAAAAAAGCGGTTGCTTGAATGGTGTCATACTTAAATCCAAACACATGTGCCTTACTTCTCTTGCTGAAAGTCGTTCGATTTTAGTATAGCAAAATTCAGTGCCAAAAATTCGCGAAAACCATGCTCTTTGTGTTTGGCTTTTTAGCCTGCCTAGTATTAAACACAAAAAAGTCATACGCAAAGAGCACGAATTTCGTGCGTTCTTCATACTGAATATTATCATACTAAAACCACACCTATTTGGACAAAAATTTCTTGCTTCTTATGTCTCTGCCGCTTCAAATATTTGCTTACGAAAATGGTAATAGTGTTCCATGCGTAATTTGGAACAAATTTCTCTCGGCGTAGTGATCCGGTTTCGTAACGCAGTGGTTACAGTGTTGAACTTTAAGTGAGGATTCAAGCGTTTGAGCCCTGGTACCGAATACAAATTTTTTATTTTTTTATTTTTTACAAAAGAATTCGTTTTACTCAACTGCTTTTAAAAGTTTCTGCAAGTGATACTGTGAGTTCTTAAAAAGTAAAAGGATAATATTTTTTACCTTTTTCAGGTTAGCGTGTACACAAAAAACCTATTTTTTTTCTTGATATATATGTATTTTTGTACATGGAAAGTACCTTATAATTTATTATTTTCCTCTCCTGTACAGTTTAATATTTGTGCCTTACACGTCGTTATGTGACTATAGATGGAATTATTCTTGATTCACTATTTTACTGAACTTTAACACGCGAATAAATATTTACCTAACGCTCTTGAAAATGCATTTACACACGAAATGATATATGCAGTTGACAATTAGAGAAACTAAATAAAAGGCACTAAGGTACGCTTAGTGGCCCTATTTCGCGTGAACGTGAGTTCTTGAGAAAAAAATCTCGGCAAGGTAGAAATCGGGTAGTGTTACATGGCCATTTTTTATGATGCTCTATCTCAAATGTACACAAATTGATAAAGCCAATGGTTTCTGTCCTGAAACTTTTATGTCACCTTAAACAATCAAAAAACTAATAAAAAATCTAGAAAGAGAAATAAATGAAATAAAAGTACACAGCAAAATAGGTAAAAATTTTAAGAGTTTAACCTGGCCTAAATACTACTTGATGGCCGGATGAACGCATGAGATAAGATGCCGAAAACGATAATGCAATTTAGAATTAAAGTTAACTTTAAGTGCCAACTTAAATAGTAACTGATTATCATTAAGTAACATTAACACCACTTTTGATGGATTTCGCCTATTTATTGAATAATCAAGTTTGCGAATTATTTGTAGGAGGTATGCAATACAGAAATTCTGTTAACCCTTTGTTTGGTCGTATATCTTTTTACAATCCTTATTTCGGGAAAGCTTGTCTTATTTCTCCCTAATAAACAATTGCGAAATTGTTTTATTTGAAATTCTAAGAATTTTTAATTTTCTAATTTATAAATTTTGAAACTAAAATTCTTGAATTGGGAACATTTTCACTTTAAAATGGTTTAAAGATTGAGGTTTTTAATTTGAAACTAGGGGAGAATAGGGCTAAGCCAGCACTTTTTTTTAAAGTCGCTTTTCTATTAACAAACAATCTTTGTTTGACAACGTATTAGGTACTATTTGATCAAGAATCTAGTTGTCCACAAAATACTACGAAAATAAAAGGACGTATTTATTTTTTTAAATCCTTTTAGCCAACTACATTCCCTATCCAACAATTCAAAATACGTTAAATTTTTTTACATTCTCATCATATAATTAGAAGATATTAGTTTTATGTGAAATTGGACTTCGCCGATTTTAATCACATCTTCACTTAAAACATGCTTCAATTTTGTAGATTGGTATCCATAAAATCATGATTCCTATTTTTTTTAAATAGAAGTTTTTAATTACTTTCAATCTGAAATGATTACTTTTATAATCCCTTTTCAATTTGAAATCGTAAAATATCTAACGTCTCAATTTGAAAAAAAAATAAATGTGTACACATTTTGAAACATGACAAAATATGTATTTTATGAAAAAATGGACTTGATGCTAGGCTAACTAACTTTTAAATAAAAATTCCCTGTTATATTGGAAATTCCCGCGTCTGCTTAATTTCTTTGATATTTTCACGTTTTTCACAAATTATTACAGAACTGTTTCGATATTCAACGTAACATTGTATGGCATTTGATAATTAATAAATAGCAGCTTGTACTGAAAATTAAATTTTTTTCTTCGAAAAATACTCCAGATACCTGCGAAAGAAGTTAACAGTGCAAAGTTTTTCTTCTTTAACGTTCTACCAAAATGGCGAATATCAATTTTCGAAATTTGCACCATTTTAAAAATGTTTGCATAATATAATATGCATTTTTTAACATATAATAATATTTTTACTTTCTGATTCTTTAAATATACGTATGTATAGGGTGTGATTTTAAAACGCATTTTAGAGTCACAAGAACAATGGAAATAGACACTTTAAAACTTTTTAACTTTATCTTTGCAAAATTACTGAAAATGTGGTTTTAAGGATTTTGAGGCTCTGAACGAAAAAAATTTTAATAATAAATGTGTGACGAAGAGTGTCAACAAGGTAAATAGATGCATAAAAGGAAAGATTTTAAATATTCATGAGCCGTCGTAAATAGCTTTGCTTAGTGGATGTGATTGGATTAAAGAGTATTAATCTTTTAATGATTTATTAGTCCTTTTGAGTATTTTTGTAAACGATGATCAACAATGGCCTTCTGAAGCTCTTCACTTGGAATGATTGCTAGAGAGATTGATCAGTGAACCGCCTCGGAGTGGTGTTGTAGGTCGGGTTAGAATAAGTAATATGCAACTAGAAACGAACGAGTTACACTTACCTCAAAAGGGATTTGGAAAGTCAAAAATAATTTTTCTTAAAATTATATTATATGTAATTGTACATGGAATATATTGCATACAATTTTCAAACATTGCGTGTTATATGCAAATATTTCGAAAACGGTGCGAAATATCGAAAAGTCATACTTCTTACAGAATGTTTGAAGAAGAACAATTAGTTCTGGAAAATTTGCAATGAAAAAATAGACTAAAACTTCAGACTAAAACTGTCCGGAAAAATACAAATTTTAAAGGAAAATTATTATCTTCTGTCTAATAATTAAAAAATATAAGCGTCACAGCTTCAACATTTATTAACAAAGAGTAACTTTGCATATGAAACTTACCAGCATAACCGTGAATTAAAATAACATTCTCCTTTGTCGGATCGTAACCCTCCCTCAGCCAATCTGATTTCCTAAATTCTTCTAGTTTTCTTTTGGGTTTTGCAAGTTCGGAATGAAGATACACATGAACATCAGGATCAGGACAAGAATCCCGATCGTTCCCTCTTCTCCACGTACAATCCTCCTTATTATAATCGGCTGCAGCTCCACTTTGTATAGCCTCCTGTATAGGACCCCTAGGGCCCCTACAGAGCGCCTCTTGACTTCCGGTTAGCAAGAGTAAAAGCACCGGAACGAAAACCGATCTCCATGTGTAGGACTGCATCTCACTCTCGAAAGCTGGGACACCAGCGAACGCAGTCCCGTCGTTTTTGAGACTGTTTAAAGCTAATCGAAGCACCATTCAGGTGCCCCTCTTTGTTCCCAGTTCCTCCACCTCTTCGTTCTGAAGAACCTTGGTACTTTACCGTTTTTCGTCCGATCATCTGGTACCGTTGATCCTCCATCAAAATCTTGTCTTAATTTACGGTTCATTAATTATTACCCTAGTTTTAAGAGACCAAAACATCAAAATCTTTTCCTCAAATGACGTGATTACATTTCTTCCCTTTTTAATTGTCTCCCTTACTTTTATTATGCAAGATAGAAATCTTACTACTTTGCGTCATCCCTGTTATGCCATTTCCATTTTTAGGAATTCTTCCAAGAACGTAACGTTCCCAAACATTTTTGAAAAAATTGTACCAAGCAATCTCGATACAACTTCCGGAAAATTTTGTGATGTTTTTTAAGGCATTCGACAGGCTTGATACTTTTTTGACCGTTTAAACTATTTTACGCAGTTTTTAAAAGACTGGGCAATTTCCAAGATATTTAGCATTTTAAACAGGTCACAAGAGAGTGCGAAAGTTAAACAGGAATTTATGTCAAAGTTACAAAATTTTAAAAGCATCATAAAGAACAGCATACAAATAAGAGAAAAAAATCTTTCACAATATGACCACAAAATAGACTTGAAGTATAAATCTATATAAACAGATTTAACTAAAGAAATTACGTTCATTACTTTTATTGGTTTAGGAAAAATTAAGCTACAGGTTTATATGTGTCTGAATCTTAAATTAAATTTTCTGTTGAAATTTACAAGCAAAACTTTATGCGCAGATTTAAATCAAGTCGCAAAACCAAAGCTGGTAAAATAAGCTTACAAAAGAAAGCACTAAAAGAAGAAAATTATATTGATAAATTATAATTCTAGAAATTTGCAGATAAATTTCAAAGTAAAAAAGTGGGAAGATAAAATTATAAAAACTTAACAGGGCTGATCCACATAATAATAAAATCAATCGCGATAGAAAATTTTATATTAATATTTTTTAAATTTGTATTTTTAAATCGAAGTGTCTATATGACCTGTCAGGGTTACCTTTTTTTGTAAACTTCCGCTTTCCCAGATTACTTCGGCATCTTTGATTTAACTCTGAAGATAAGCGTAACATAATTAAAGTGATAACATGGAGAAATTGTTCAGTTTTGTTTAGTTTAAAATTCTAAATATATAAAATCCCTAACCATCTTAATGTAATATAAAGGTCAGTTTTTGTAATTGTACGATTTAAAGAATTATAATTAAAATTATTTGTTTTGTATATTAGTCGTTAGCAACTATGTAAATTCAAGTTAATGACCGCTAATCGTTATAACGTTATACCACGTCTTTACCCCTACCCTTGGAGTAAATTGACATTCACTATGTATGTTCTGACTCTTGAACGTACCTACCATCACTAATCGACCTTGTAAGAATAAAATACTTTCGGAACTAGTTCATTGCGCAATCTTACTAATAATTACTCTTCCTTTTAAGAATGTAATCATGTAGCGGGAACCATTTTTTAAAAGAGGAAGACTTTTTCCTTTTATGAAGTATAATTATACTCAGAAGAAATTTTGTAAAAGGAACGATAACCATCCTAATTGTATCACAACTCACGTGATTGATATATATATTATTAAAAATAAATTTGATTTTTGAAGTTATCACATTAAATATGAGAGTAATAATCTGGAATAATTGGTATTCTGAACAGTTCATTTTGAAACTCGTATTATATTTTAAAACTTTGAAATTCACGTATTTTCTAAATCTTAAGTTAAAATATGAACAAAAATAACGATGTGTAAATCAGCACACTTTTGTTAAAATGAGCTTGAATTTTTATAAAACTATATTTTACTATATTTTAAATCATTTTAACATACAGAAATATGTGCATGTATAGTTATTCAGATTTGATCGTTTAGACCTCGGAATTTATTTTTTATTATTTTATTATTAGAGTATTTCTATCCACAAGGTAGGTAATACGTTTTATCTGAAATAGGTAGAATAAGTGTTATTTTCCTGCCCGCGGAGCAGCATATAAAGTGACAGAAAGGAGGGAGAAGTGAAAGAAAAGAGAAGAATTAATTTAAAACTACGTTAACTACAAAGGGAAGTTTGGACTTCATCACCCCATGCTCGTGCGTACTTGGTACAATCAAGCGCTGTTTTACTTTTCACACTCCCCTCACTTGCTCATGGCAGGATATGCCAGGCAAGAGTCAGTATTAAGCCAACGTTATTAATAATATTAAGAAGAAGAAGCTGTTTTACTTCCATTCCTTGGGCAGATACATTCGCGCTTATTCTGCCTATTCCAGATAAAGTATCGTATGCACTACGACAGTAAAGTTGTTTTATATTCAAATGCAGTTTTACGGTCCTCACCTGCGGCTTAGAAGTTAAATTCTGCATCGTTGTATAAAGTTGAACTTTACTGCCTAGGTACATAATCTACTAATTTTTTGTTTCTCGCGTATGCCGTGAAATTATTAAACAATAAAATTTGCTGCCTAATTTTTCTATCTACCAGTTTCAATTATTCAATATAAAATTTCTAATTTAAATTATTATATATATTATATATTGTTTGAATATTACGGCTTCAAATTTTAAATAAAATTATATCTACAATATGAACTATGAGGATAGAATTTATATCTATTGAGGATTTTAAATTAAAATTGTATAAATATAGTGATTTAAATTTGAAATTATACCATTGTCGAAATTTTATTTTAAAACTGTACAACTTCTAGGGTAAAAGCATCAATTCTTGGCACCCTTTACTGATTTCGTAGATAATAAATTTTTTAGCATTTTTTCTGTCAATGAATCTAATTCTACTATCATTTTTACATGCAATGCATATGTTAATTATTCAGTGCAATGAAGTATGTATCTTATATAAAAGAAATTCACTTCGGGCTTTGGCATGCCAATAATAGGGCTAAGGTGCCAAAAATTTATGCTCTTACCCTAATAATTAAATTTTTTTATTTCCATCTTATGAATTTGGAAATTTCTAAGCAAAATAGAGCATTAAAAATTAGGGATGTTAATTGAAAAAACTCAAATTAACTCAGAGAATTTTAAATTCAAATAAGCCGTCAGGAAAAGGAGCTATTTGTACCGAAGTTTCGGTACACATAGCCTGATTATTTCGTTGCGTGTAGGCACAAGCTTATTTTATTTTTTCTATAATCAGCTATAGAAAATATGAAATTGGTACTGCGCAAGCTGGAAAAGGGATTAGTCTCCGTGAAAATTCCGTATCAGCAGACAGTTTGTACGAGTATTATATTTTACACTTTGCAGTTTGCGAATAAAAACAAGATAAAATTTTTAATTTTTTTGTTTCAAAATTGTTGAATTCAAAGCGCTAACTTGAAATTAAAATTCTCTTGAGTTAGATTAAGGCTTTTCAATTAACATCCTCAATTTTTAACGCTCTATTTTGTTTAGAAATTTCCAAATTTATAACTGGGAAACAACTGGGAACGGGTCACACCATGCGTGATGTCACAGAAGATTTTCTTGTTTTTATTCGCAAACTATAAACCCGGTGATGCCTAACGTGCTGCACCTGTCAGGAAAAGGAGCTATTTGTACCGAAGTTTCGGTACACATAGCCTGATTTTTTCGTTGCGCATAGGCACAACCTTATTTTATTTTTTCTATAATCAGCTATAGAAAATATGAAATTGGTACTGCGCAAGCTGGAAAAGGGGTTAGTCTCCCTGAAAATTCCGTACCAGGAGACACTTCGTACGAGTATTATATTTTACACTTTGCAGTTTGCGAATAAAAACAAGAAACAATTTTTCATTTTTTCGTTTCAAAATTTTTGAGTTCAAAACGCTTACTTGAAATTAAAATTCTCTTGAGTTAATTTAAGACTTTTCAAATAACATCCTCAATTTTTAACGCTCTATTTTGCTTAGAAATTTCCAAATTCATAACCGGGAAACAACAGAATTTTAAATGAAATAGTATATAAATTGTACAGTTTTAAAAATAAATATTCATAATGGTACAATTTCAAAACTAAATCACTGAGTTTAGAATTGTAATTCAAAAGCTTTAATAGATATAAATTTCATCCTCATATTTCCTCACCCTATTTGTACAGAAAAAATCCGGCTATTTGTACAGAAATTACGGTACAGGTGAATACGGTCATAAAATAATTCTAAACTTTAAACTGGTACCATATCCTGCACATCTCCCAATAGCGCACTTTGCCGACCATAGTTCAAGAGATCGAGTTTCCGCGAAAAAATATGAAAAATATCTATTTTGGATAGGATATCATACTTGAACCTTTATCTGGTGATATTATACTTATGTTCTGGAAGTATAGGTAAGTTATATATTTGAATAAAAAAGATATCACGTGGGCTTTTGTTACTTGCCAAGAATGGCGAAAACATTGGTGAAAGCCAAGACCGATAACGCCAATGCCGAAAATCGGCTTATAAGTCCATGACTGAAAAATGATATCTCTTGGGTACAGCGGTAACTTGACTGTGATTGATGGGCAAAATATTATTGGACCAAGCATGAGCCAAAATGAGGAAAAAAGGTCAACGGAACAAATAATAATGTTGTGTATAATTGAGCCGCTTCAGGCCGATCGAGTTGGCCCCTGATGACTTGAAAATTAGTTTTCGAAAATTTAACTTTTTAAAACATCACTTTGTAGAAAATTTCATGGCGCATCTTTTTTCTCTCGACAAAAA
>JAAAKG020171837.1:0-15242 GCA_010014905.2 Druon quercuslanigerum
TCTTCATGTCATTTATTCTTTAAATATTATCAACTCATTAATTTTTCCACAATTTAAATTGCATAAAAATTACAGTTGAATATTGTTTAAATAAGAGAATAAATTTATTATTTGCTATAAGGTTATGTTATTCAATATGAGATAAAATTTGTATAATAAAAGTTTATTTATATTTATAATTTTCCCTATTCCAATTTTATATTTTTAAAAATGTCTTTGAAGTTTTGAAATAATTAACTAAATTCCAACTTCAAAATTATATTTCAATATGTTTTAAGTTTTTGAAAAATTATTTAAAAAGATTATTAATAAATCAAATTTTCAGCAAAACATAGTGTAAACATTATTTTGATTTTTCAATGTAAATAATTTATTAATGGTATAGTATATAGTATATTTATATATTTATATAGTATATTTGTATTAAAACTTCCCTATTTCATTTACCTAATTTTTCAAATGATTCGGATGTTGTGAAATGGGTATCTGCATTTTAATTTTTATATTTATATGTTAATGTGTTTACATTTTTTCTGAAATTAGTATAAAAGGTTACTAGTAAATTAAATTTCCAGAAATGAAAGTAAAAATAAAAATGGAATTTAGCATAAAAATAATTTCAATGTGTACATGAAAATGATAGTTTAATGCTTTTCCTTTATATTTATATGGAAAATAATGTATTTACATTAAATAATTATATCCCGATTTTTTCCAGCATATTGAATTACATAAAGATTCAATTGTGATTTGTTTTCATTAAGCAGGATAATTTTATTATTCACTTCAAGTTTATGTAATATAATATCGGTCATAATTAGTATAATAAAAGTTTGCGAATATTTAAAATACCTCTATTGTAGATACATTATTTTCGTAAAGTTTGGTGACGTTAAATGAGCTTCTGAATTCTGATTTCCAAATTATTCGCGAATATATTTTTATTTTACCATGAAGATTAAATTTTAATGTTTCTCTATTAAGTAACATAAATAGGTTATTCACATTAAGGTTATGCAATTGAATGTTACACATGATTTTTATAAAGGAACTTTATTTATATTTAAAATACCTCTATTCCAGTTGCATAATTTGTTTAGTTGATGAAAATAATTGTTTAACGTGTTTAATTTTATTATGTCAATAATTAATTATCAGCTGAATAATTTCGTTTACAACATTATACTATATACACATTGAACTTTAATTTTGTTCAATTAATTAACATAAATTTGTATGATACAATTTTATTAATTTCCTAAATACCTTTATTTCAATTATGTAATTTTTGTACGTTTGTATGATGTTGTGGAATGAGTATCTGTGTTCGACTTTCACATACATATTTTGAATTTTCTGAAATTAGCTGAAAATGTTATTAATAATTATAATTTTTATAAAAGTATAAATTAGAAATTTTTAATGAATGAAGATAATTGTATTTAAGAAAAAATACACTTTTATTATACCAGTTTATGTTACTTGATTGAATAATATTAAAGTTCAATCTGTATGTAATTCAATATTGTAAACAAAATTACTCAGCTGATGATTAATTAATGAGTTTATAATATTAAAAGCATTAAACAATTATTTCTATCAATTAAAAGAATTATATATCGTGAATAGGTGTATTTTAATATTTTTTAAAAATTCGAACTTGTATTTGTTTAACTGCGAAGTGATTATTAAATATGAATAACTAATTAATTCTTCTCTTAATTTCAAATTACATAAAGACTAAATTTTAATTTTCTTAGATTAAGTGAATAAATCGATTATTTACTTTAAGGTTATGTAATTAAATATTGACTATAATTTGTATAATGAAAGTTTATTTGTATTTAAAATACCCCTGTTTCACTTACATAATTTTAAAAATGTGTCTGATGCTTAATTTATTTCACAATATTAAACTGCATAAAGATTAATGTTTAATAATGTTTAACTAAGAAAATAAATTTATTATTTGCTTTGAGCTTATGTTATTCAATATAGGATATGATTTGTGTGATCAAATTTTATTTACATTTAGAATTTTCTCTATTCCAATTTCATAATTTTAAAGACGTCTTCTATGTTTTTATTTCATTATCTAAATTCCACCTTTAAAATTATATTTTAATTTTTAAATTCAATTTCCAAAATTATGTGTACATACATTTTAATGAAAATAATTATTAAATGAGCTGAGTAATTTTGTTTTAAATATTGATTTACATACAGATTGAACTTTAATACTGTTCAATTGTGTAATGAAAATTGGTATAATAAAAGTTTTTTTTTTCCTAAATATCTTTATTTTTATTATGTTAGTTTTGTAAGTTTGAGTGATGTTATGGAATGAGTATCTAAATTAAATTTTCACAAATATATTGTAATTTTTCTTAAATTAGTTGAAAATGTTACTAAAAATTCTAATTTGTATAAAAATATAAAGTAGAAATTACTTGATTGTATCTTAATTGATATTAAGACCACATCGACAGTTATTGACTTTTTACAAAAATTCGAAAGAAAAAAGTAAAAAATGAAGAGTAAAATGTTTTTTTCTCAAAAAATCTTTTTTAAATTTGGCTAAAACTTTAACATTTTGTCGATCAGACTTATCGAAATGAAAAGTTCATACGTATAGAGATCATCATTTTTTAATAACTAAAATCACTAGGAGATTTTTAATCAAACTGCTACGGTTTGAAACAATTTTAAATAATTAGATAAAGTTATTAAGGGTCGTTTTAAAATCTCTTAAACAGTGAAAAAAGAAAAAGTTTAATTTTTGTATATCATTTTAGATTTTAGTGAAGTTTGATATTGAGAAAAAAATTAATAATTTTCTTAATTAATTAAATAGTTTACAAGATAAAAATAAACGAATAACTAGTTTCATTCATTCAAAATTGCTACTTTATACTTTTGTAACAATTAAAAAATTAGAATTAATAATAACATTTTCAGATAATTTCAGGAAAGTTAAAATATGTTTGTGAAAGTTGAACTCAGATACTCATTTCACAACATCAAACAAACGTGTTCAAAGTATCCGCAGATGAAGACACGAGGGGAGAGTGAAGTACTGAGTATGGAACTGATAGAAGCTGCATGTTGAAGGAACTAGAGGGATTTCATGCTACAAGATGAGGGCCCACAGATCTAAAACTTGATGACCAGAAAGGAATTGATGTTTTTACCACACGATACGCTTTAAACAAGATTGTTTAAAATTTATATTTAATACCCCTTGAGGAAGTAAATAAAAGAATTGCAATATTTGGCTACTGTTACACACGAAAATCGTGAAAACCTTCATTAATACCGCGAGAACAAATGTTGTCAAAGAGTCAAGGATTTAAACAAACAGCATCTCAAATGTCGCAATTCGTGACGATTCTACTACTTTTCGTATAAAACTCTGTGTCTGAAGAACGATCGTCTTTGCAAACTTATATCAAGATGTTGAATATAATGGCTATCTGAAATGCTGATGAAATAGAAATGTCGGAATTAAATGATTTAAACTGCACAATTTCCGGATACTTAGAAACATTTCACACTATTTACAACGAATACTTAATACCGAAGCAACATTTTGTGGTACAACGTCCTGGATTAATTATGCAATTTGGGCTCCTAGGTCAACATAGAAGTGTTAGATCAGAATCAAAACACCAGTTTTTCTTTCAATAGCTCAGTACACACGGACTTAGCAAAATTTGTCAATTACTTTGGTAAATGAGCTTCCTGATCATTTTCACGCTAGACGGCGTGATATGTAGCGTCGCGGAACAGAAGGCTTAAGATGCATGCTCTTGTTTACGTGCATAACCTTTCGTATCCCGATATATTTTCGTCCATGGAACCTCTCCAAATGAATAGAGTACTACTGGGACGGGAATCATGTTCGTTCCCGATACTTTGTTCCTCGGCTACAGTTCGGAAGACTAAATCTGTCGGATTAGCCGTTTATATCTACTTCGGAGTGTATCCTTTATAAATGTCACATCCTGAGTGCGGCTCAGTGACACACCCAGGTAAGTGTAAGTCTCTTCAGCGCAAAGGTGTCGTATAGCACTTGTATCGACGAGCTCAGGGTCTTCAGAGATGCAATTAGGTTTTCCTCGCTTCAAATAAAACTTGGCGCATTTTTCTAACCTAAATTCCATTCCCATTTCCTTAGTGCATCGTTCGACAATTTCTAGAGCTACATGTAGTTGCTCTTTTTTTTGCATAGATCTTAAGATCCTCAATATAAAATACATGGGTGACCCAGTGCTTCGATTTGTACGTTTGCCTCAAAGGTATCCCTAGGAATGGCGAAGTGCTAGAGATAGAGACAATAATGTGAGGAAAAAGAGGAGTGGGCTCATAGAGTCGCCCACAAAGACGACCTGCTGCGCCTTTATTTGAGCCTTGTTGTTCATACATTTCTTGCCATACAAGTTCGATTGCCCGAACAATCCTATAATTTAGAATAGCTGTAAATATCTTATACAGTGTCTTCAGACAGGTGATTAACCTGTAATTATTTGGGTCAGTTAAGTTGGCATTTTCTGCAGGAGTACTGTGCACCCTTCAACCAACTACTCCGGGACTGACTCTTCCGACTTCAAATCTGAGTTGAAAATACGGACGAAATGGTGATGGGTTGAAGGAAACTTGTTCCACCAGATGGTCTTGATACCATCTGCTCCTGAAGCGGAATAATTCTTGCTAGATGTTATATAGCCAATCACACACTGAATGTCTTTTGTTCTTATGATCAACCACTGGTTTTGTTTTACTGTTCGCATCAGCCAAAGTTCTCGCTGCATTATACACACAACATTTGATAGCCAAGAGGTTGGATTTTTCGAAAAATTGTCCTCGAAGCTCTTCATCCATTTCAGCTAGATCTTTAGGTTTGGAAGCAACCTGTATGTTGATGCTTCTTCGGGTCATAAAGCATCGCTCGTCGTCTATCGGATGCCTGCCCACGGTCGGTCTTGTCACCTCTGCTTCTCTGTTTCTGGCTTGTTCTGGCTCTGGTAGAGTAGGTGCTCCCCTTACATATCCCTTTTTTGGAGAACTTCGGTATTGTTTTGCAGACGTTGATACGAAATGTGCGATAGCTGTGGGTATTTCTCGCACCACAGAGCATGCAGTCGTGCTATATAATTCTCTTGTTCAGGGATTACACTCGCATCGTAGCTTTCTAGAAAGTCGTGATATTGTCGCTTCGTCAACCTAAAAGTCCCAATATTTTGCCGATTCATTCATTTTGCGCATTCTATTGCTTTGAACCGCGCTTACTAAACCTATGTTTGGTGTTATAATTTTCGTTCCCATGAGAAGCAAGGGAAAAGGGTTCATCCATCCTTATAGAGCCGCGCATACAAGGATTCTAGACACCTCATCCAGGTGCCATTCAGCTTTCGACACGGTTTTCACACCTCCGCTTTGGGGTTCATTCGTTTGGGTCCACCCCTGGACAATTGTTCACAACTGTCTGCTAACACAGTTACACAAAAAAAAGTTCTGACCTGGAGGTCTGACTATGTTTACTATACATTTTTGGGGTCGCTAAATCCGAATCCGGGGTCCATTTAACCCCATCAGATTAGGATTTTGACATAACCTTAAAAAACCAATATGGCGGACACTGTTCCGTAAAATTCATCGGATTCGCTTGAAACTCGTTATTCGCTGGTTTTCGGGGTCGCTAATTACGAATCTGATATTGTTTTTTTTAACATTCAAAATTGCGGATCCAATATAGCGGACACATTTTGGAAAAATTCTTCAGATTCGCTTAAAAATCCTTATTTGGGAGTTTTCAGGGTCGCTGGTTATGAATTTAAAGTGCTCTAATTCCAATTTCCATTTATGAATTGGAGGCGCATTTAACCTTATTACTTTAGGATTTTGACATAACCTCAAGAAGTCTAAATTGCAACCTCCTCGCGGTGTAAATCGGGTAAGGTCAATGCCGACGGTCCATTATTTAGTAAAATGAACGTGAAAATATAGACATTTAGAATTCTTGAGGTTATGGAAAAATCCTAAAGTAATTGGGTTAAATGGGCCTCAAATTCGTAAATGGAAATTGGAATTAGAGCACTTTAAATTCATAAGCAGCGACCCCAAAAACCTCCGAGTAAAGAGTTTAAAGCGAATCTAAAGATTTTCTCTAAAAAGTGGTTGCCATATTGGATCCGCCATTTTGAATTTTGTTGAAACAATATCAGATTCGTAATTAGCGACCCCGAAAACCCGCGTTTAACGAGTTTCAAGCGAATCGGATGAATTTTTCCAAAAAGTGTCCGCCATATTGGTTTTATGAGGTTATGTCAAAATCCTGATCTGATAGGGTCACATAAACCCCGGATTCCGATTTAGCGACCCCAAAAACGTATAGTAAACATAGTCAGACCTCCAGGTCAGAACTTTTTTTTTGTGTGGCTGTGTAATTTGTTGTAACCATATTCAGCAGAAACCCTTGGTACAGGGACCCTCTATCCACAAGCGAAGGGAGCTTTTGGTGGCTTTGTCATAGGCCCATCGGTTTAATTCTAGGCGAATCAAAACCGATACATATACACACACATACACACACACATACACACATATATATATATATATATATATTATCTGTCCAATCATCCACCCCCCAACCCCTTTTGCTTCCATTTTCAAGATAAAGTAATGTAATTGGACTTAAAATTTTCTTTGATGCTTCTGCTTTTTAATGCCGTATGACCTTTGCGATTTTTAAAAAATGGCAAACCTATAATAGCTGCACAATGAAGGAAACTACTAAACATAATCTTTTATTTGTACCCAGATTCTTATAAGAACATAAGATTTAATCTAACAATCTACTTTATTTATGTATTTAAGGTCGCTGATGAATCTACTATTAGTTTTTCAAAGTTCCAAGATGGCGGATCTAATATGTCGGCTGAAAAGTGAAAAAATCATGTTACGTCTGATCGAAAGTGAATCGCACTGATTGACCTGACAGTTGTGGAAATGCTGGATTCAACGAGGCTCAAATAGTGTTAACCATATACGAGGTCTGGCTATTAAATAACGAGACTGCGCGCCTAGAGAGCGCCCTAGAGGGGTGAGGGAAAAACGAGTTGTACGTTGGGTATCTGGGAATCTTCTCTATTCACGAACCAAAACACGTTTTCGTCACTATTATAGTATTTGTGCAGTAGCAGTTTGAAACGAACGTGTTTTTGTCTCGTGCAGAAAACCATGTGTGACGAAAAATAGGAGCAACGTATCAATCTCAAATTCCTATGAGGACAATTCTCTATCTCGTGCGCGTGTTTTTGAGTGGTGTGAGCGCTTCAGTGAGGGCCGAGAGGGCACTGAAGAGGACCAGCGCCCAGGTCGCCCTGTCATTGTTTCAACTCCGTAAAAAGTAACCAAAATCAACCAAATTGTGCGTGCAGATCGTCGAATGAGCATGCGGATGATTGCTGAGGCTGTCAGCGCCGATACTGAAACGGTTAGAAAAATTTTACACGAGGAATTACACATGACAAAAGTCTGTGCGAAGTTGGTGCCAAAAAATCTGACTGCTGAGCAAAATCTCTTGCGTCAACAAGTCTGCTCAAATTTCCTTGAAAGGTTAGAAGAAAATGCCGGACTGATAAAAGACATTATTACTTGCCACAAAACGTGAATTTCTCAATACGACGTTCAAACAAAGCGGCAATCGATGCATTGGAAGACGCCTGAATCAGCCAGAACGAAAAAAGCAAGGATGTCCAAATCAAAATTCAAGGCAATGTTGATCGTTTTTTTTCGACATTAGCGGTGGCGTGATTACTCAATGGGTTCCAGAGGGTCAGATTGTCAACCAGACTTACTATTTGTCAGTTTGGCAACACTGCGAGAACAAGTTTGTAAGAAAGGGCCCGAGTTGTGGAAGAACAACTCGTGGATTTTGCACCAACACAACGCAACTGCCCATAAAACGCTATCTGTGAAATGGTACTTGGAAGCGGTAAAGCAAAAAACAGCAGTGCTCCTTAAGGACCTCACCAAAGAAGACTTCCAGCACTGCTTAGATTAATGGAAAAAACCTATAAAAATGTGTGTGGCGAGGGGAAGGGAGTATATTGAAGGGGGGCATTCGAATGTTGAATCATTTTTATAATAAAAACCTTTTTCGTAACCAGTCTCGTTATTTAATAGCCAGACCTCGTATGATGCCTTTAAAAATAGTCAACGAGTGAGTTTCACGTATGCAAAATCTGAGCTTTTTTGTACCTATCTACTATAAGTTTAATCTGTGCAAGTTTAAATAAAATATTTTATAATACTTATGTTAGCACTTTTTACCCCAATGCTATGAACCTTTTGCTCTACGTGTGGGAGAACAAAAACCATCAGACGGCGTTTAGCAAAATAAATAAGATAATTCATGGAATGCGTTTAAACGACCATGCAAAAAATTTATTGAAAAAAGGTCCCGTCGAAATCTTTACAAACTGAGATATTTCAGAATTTTTTGTCTCCTGGTCACGCAATCCCATGTTAAAGACTGAAAAAAGGTACAGTTTTTCACAAAAAAAACTGCTGTTTATTTTCATGCTGCAAAGGCAATTGCCACTTGACAATAGTCTACTAGGCTGCCGAACTGTGATTTGTAGTTTCAGGCCTGCTCAGGAATAAGTTCGAGAACTGAAGGTCAGGGAAATAAATGATATTCTTTGGTTCTACATTATTAAGATACATCATCTATGCTGCATACAAAAATAATGTTCATTACCCTCCGATATCGCAACCGATTGTGGTCACGTTTGCTTCTCACAGACCAGAAGAACAAAACGCAAATCAAACTGACCTACAAAACTACTGTTTGCCTAACGTTAACCCTCTTCCTGGTGTTCCTCGTTATGGAACTATGGCTCTATTGACAAGCAAAATATTCCTCCTCCTATTTCTGAAACATTGAATTCTAAAAATTCAAAGATAAAAATAACAGCTAAAGAAATGTGGACATTCGTACTTTCATTTGGTATCACGGTTGGTGATCACATAAGTTATAATGACCCTGTTTGGGCATTTTATATAAATCTTTGTCATATTGTTTGCCTCGTGAATTTTCTAACGCTTCAGAAAGATTACAGTTACACTCTAAAAACAATAGTTAAAGAGCCCAACCGGTCCTTTGTGAAACTCTGTAAAAAACCGTTGAAACCGAAAGCTTATTTTTTACAAATTATAGTAGCGTAATTATTGGAATCTTAACATCAAGAATTTAAAACTACAGCAGGCTTAACATTCTGTAAAAAATGTAATTTATACACTTGCTTTAAAGCATCAATTAAAGCTTGCCAATCAATCATTATCAAATGACGGATTTGAATAGAAGTTGCAAGTAGGTTCAAACTTAAACAAATTGTCACTCTCAAAAGAAAGTAAAATCCTCAGTTCTCTAGTAGAGACAATGTTTCCAGTTAAATAGGTTAACAAAACCGGTTATAAATATAAAGAAAATTTATCTATTTTGTTAAAAGTTGAAGAATTTCTAGAATTTTGCAGAATTAAATATGTTATTTTATAAGAGAAACAGGATTTACTTTTTTTGTGCGATAATCTAAAAATTACAAAGTTTCTGATTAGTTACAGTGAATTAATTAGTCCGATACCTTTGCATATAATTAATGAGCATGGAAAAAAATACATTGCATTCAGATACTTGCCAAGGTGTACGGAAAACCCCAAATGTTTGAAAAAATTAAATTCAAACTGCCTTACCGTAAGACTGAAAATGTCTATAATCGTTAAGAAAGTATTATGGAATGTAATATATTTTTTCATGCTAGATTAAAGTTTAAGGTTTCTGCGTGAAAAATGTGCTCTAATTTTGCGTGAAAAGCTCCTAATCATTTCTAGATAAAAGCACCATTGAAAATTTAATATTTAAACTTTTAAACTGTTTAAGGTCTGCGACACAAGAGGTACTATTTTCGAGTACAAAAGCTTTCTAGAATTTTCTATCACTCTTTACCGCTTCAACATTGAGAACCGTTTACCTATTATGATTAGAAAGAAATGTAATTACTAAAATTCGTTAAAATTAATATCACAATTTATATAATATTCATATAATTTTATCTGTAGCCACGTCTCACGAAGATAAGATTGGTGGTTTCGGTCTGCGGTGGACTCAATACGATGATCCGACTAAAGTATTGGACAAAGCTCTGGGCACGGAGCGAGCCAAGGATTGCCTTCGGCATTTCCCCCTCAAGTGTCTTAACACTTTGTTGACACGCGGGGATTCTTTTCAGGCTAATGGATAGTGAAAGCTGGACACCTTTAATAGCACCAATGATCAGTACGACTAGCTTAACAAAATATACCGCTCGCAACCGTCGCAATTCCCATATAAAAGATACAGAATAAACCTCCCAATTTCTATATTATCTATCAATATATGATTTCAAGACGTTTAGATATTTTATGAAAAAAAAAGTATGTTGTAGAATTTAATTTATCATTACCGTTAAAAAATCTTAGTAATTAAATTTTCTTAGATAAAACTTACTCTCGAATAACCTGAATATCTTAGAAGAACAATATTGAAGCTGGTAATTTAAGAGATAAGGACTTTACAATATTTTATATAATCCAAGGAACGACGTCAATTAGATTTCTCAATAATACATAAATAAGTTTTTCATCTAATTATAGAAAATGAGGAATTTTCATACTGTGCTCATATCGCTTCTGGCTATTGTCAATTATATTGGTAAATATAATCATATGATGTATACATTTTTGAGGAATTATAGTCTCCCAGATGTTTAGAATAATGCATTGTTTTAAGTAAATTTTCAGTCATTATAAAATTATTTAGTACTTTTGCTCATCTCGTACTAAATAGTATCCTTAAATCTGGAAAAAATTAGAAATCGTCTAGAAACCATCAAAGATATTTTATTAAACTGATATTCGAAGAAACCTGAAACTTTAAATATTATTTTTTCAACCATCTGTGCTTCCTAGCTACATTTAGCGATCGTATTGTTTGAATGACCAAAAAAATCATTTCCTCCAAATTTAAGCGAAATCGGTTAATATAGACGTGCGACTTAGCACTCAAATTTTCTCATGCAATTAACATGGTGCAAAATGCCGTCAAATTTCGAATGCTGCTAATTATTTTATATTTCATAAGAATCTTTTGGCTCTGTGCAATTATGAATTTTAGACAATGTTTAAAAAATATATGTACACGAAAAATTTTTTTCTTCAAAATTTACAGAATTTTGAAAAAACGGAAGATGGCCACCCAAGATTTTCCTAACTCATTAATTCTTTGTTTCTCGGTGACAATTTTACAGTTGTTAATTAAGATTCTTAGTTATTGTAAAAAAAACAAACATATTTTGTAATGTATGACAGTCAAAATTTTGAAAAATTCAAAATAGCGCATTATGAAATACATAAAATCTCGTATTTTCTATGCTTTTCGTTCAATGATCTTCAAATTTAGAAGTAAATTTAATTATATTATTACAAAGTGTATGGGTGGAAGTAGATCCCGAAACTGAAACTAAAGTGAAAATGGCGCCATATTACTATCATTTTAAAGTAACGCAATTTTTACAAATTAAACAAAATATAAAATAAATCTTCTAAAAGAATTTGATATTCTCAAACCTACTTGCCTGAAAGGTTCGTGAAGCTGCAGTCCACTGGGGATTTTTTCTCTTGTTGAAATTCGAAGACTTTTTCATGAAGTTACAAATGATGATTTTTATGTAATTGTAATTAGCGAGTCCTTAAATCTTTAAAAGATCTTAAGTTTTGAGAAAAATTTGAAAGTAGTAATAAAGTAGTAATTGATTTTCCTTCAAAATTTAAAGATCTTTGGACGGAAAGCCTAGAAATTACGAGTTTTTGTGTATTACATAAGGCGCCATTTAAATTTTTTTGAATTTAGACTTTCATGCATCACGAAATATGTTAATGTACAATACTGTAATCTTTTCATTGAAATCTGAAAAGTTCACGTCGAGCAATATAGAATAAATGAGTATAAAAAACAAAATTTAGGCGGCCAAAATTAATTGTTTCAAAATTTTGAATTTTACTTGCCATCACGTGCTCTCTAATAAATCATTTTGCCTATTTTAAGAATTTGACATCATTTGGATACTAATTATTAAAATTGTAATTTATGTTTTCAATTTGGATATCCGCCATTTTGTAAATTCTAAAGATAATTTTTCTTTTCCCTTAGGCTTATTTTTGGAAGATAGTCTAAGGATTATGATTGCACATAGCAAAGGATTCTGATATAATATTTAAAAAATTACCTTCATTTGTATTTTAACGCTACTTTTCTCCAATGTTAATTGCGTGAAAAACTTTGAATGATTTGGTTCAAATGTTAGTATTACCGATTTTAGTCAAATTTGGTGGAATCCAAAATCGAAAAATAAGGACCACTCTAATATACCCGCTAGATCTGCATGCCGTACAATTGCGTACTGCAGAAAAAAATAAATACTCTATTTTTATTCCAAACTTGAGTTCACAATTCGAATGCTTACGTAATGCTGATCCTTCCTGTGCTCGTGCCAACCGAAGAGCAACTGGTTTTAACAACATACTCTGGTGACGGTAAAAATAAACATGAAAAGCGGAGCGATTTTCGAATTGGCCCGAAATGAAATTCGGGATATACCCTTGGGCAGCAAGAACAGAATATTAAAGAATTTCAGAGAAGTACGCATGCGGAACATGTAATTTAAAGTTATGTACACTTTAATGCAATTAAGAATATTTATTGTGAGCGAGAATTAATTTTGATGGATTATTTCGTAAAATTGCACGTTTATTAAAAAAAGAAGTTAACATTGATTCTTTAAGATATTTTGCATCGCTAGCTACTATTTTCTCCCATCTTTCTGCCAGCATACAAATGCCACGTCCGAAACATTAATCGGAGCGATTTTCGAATTCTTAGACAGGCCATGAGTGATGGGTCAGAAAAGGTGGCAATGAGACAGCACGATATCCGGAAAATACGGCGAGTGGTGTAGAACTTCATGTTTTGGCATTTCCATGTATGTTTCGACAGGTTTCACAAAATGCGGTCGAGTATTGTCATGCAGAAGACAAATTCTATCGTGTCTCTGCCCGTATTGCGGCCGTATTTTAAATTCTCGGCTGAGTCGCATTATTTTGTTTCGATAAAGGTCGCCCATGATGGTTTCGTTTAGTTGGAGTATCTTATAGTACACTGCACCCTGCTACTCCTACTAAGTACAGATCATAAGCTTCAATCCATGGATATTTGGCTTTAATGCTAATGTATGAAATAATACTTAATGAAAACTAAGGCCAAATAATAGGGCTTCCACATGCATGTTAGTTACGATAATCCTCGATCTGATACTGCAACACGTCCTTCCCCTTTAACGCGCCAAAATTTAAAATTCTGGATTTGATTTATTGGAAACTGCTTCTACTAACGACGAATAATTATTTATTGTTCAATTAGTTGAAAGGGGTTGAAACCTGAACTTCTCTGCGGCTTTGTAATACTTAAAGTTAATTTAGGAAGATAAGTTTAATTCAATAAAGCTACATTATTTGATATGAATGTTTGAATTTAATGAATTTAATCATTACTCCTAATTTACAAGTCAGATTCCTCCAAATGCAAATATTCTAAGTCTAATTTTACAAAGAAAACAAATCTTTACTAATTAATTACTGAAATCCTGCGTTAGATGCAAGAACTCGCATAGTGAAGCGGTAAGTTAAAATCGCAGGAGACTATATTTCTGCGGCAAATAAGGCCTTTCCAATAAACTCTATTGAAATTTTTTCGGAGCAATTTTTTACAAGTTATTAATGCGGTAACTGAGGATAGCTGTTTTGATAGAGGCGCATGATTTAATAAAGTTTAATTATTATACACAATGCTAAAAACCTGAAAACGATAAAATTGCGTTATGTGTGCGTACAGAGATAAGACCTGTACTGCATCGATGTTCCTTGTCGCAAATTTCATTTTACCATTCAAGAGCACACGTAATGGCGATCCCCTTCCTAGTGTTATTCGGTCTGGCACTTTATCTGCGGGCAGGTTTCTTCCACCTGGCATAACTTTTTCTCCAACCAGGTTTCCTTATCATCCTTGGCCACCTCTTCGTTAAAGGCCCATGTCTCATTTTTCTTTCACCCGTGGTTCTTCACTTCTACTTAGATTTAAGCTTAAAATACTTAAACTTATTTAGCATATGACAACCTCGAAAAAACAGCATCCGGTATTCAACATTTACAGATACACTTTTCCAGCTAAAATGGCAATTCATTTAAGAGGAGCAGTTAATGGCGATATATTCGGAAATTTTCAGTCGACTAAAAATCCTGCAAATAACTAGTAATTACAATAGACAGTAAGCGTATAATTAAAGCACCGGGAACCAGAATTATCTAAGCACAGAATCTTTGCCAGATTAATCTTTTTCTTTTAAATTTGTACGCAACATTCTTCGATGCATTCTACAGGTATCGCGCTTTTGCAAAAGTCAAAATATTGTTTCGAGGCCACATTAATTTAAGAATAAATTCCGTATAATCTCGTTGACAAATACATGTGTGTGCAGAAGTTTTTCAATATGGTTCGTTGAGAAAACTCAAAGCGAGAAAAATGTTGCCTAGGTGTTGAAGAAGTTTTTAAAAAAGGTTTTAGACCTCTGACTATTTTTAGAGAACAATAAAAGCGATTTGAAAAAATCTGGCTTCGTTTTTGTGACAACTAAATTGGTGAGGAGCAGTATTATTCTGAAAAATCTGCATATATTTCTTCCTTAGAAGAAATTAAATGAAAGTATATTTCAAATGGTCTAATTAGGACACCTACAACCTGTACTGACGATGCAAGTCTCTTCAAAATATACCGGCGCAAATATAAACACAAGCATGTGCCTGCAGCCAGTTGACGTACTATTGTAGCAAAGAGCAGACGAACTGGCCCATCGTCAATTCTATTAGAAATCGCGCTGTAACAGTCTATCTTGTTTACGCACCCATCTCGATTAATTTGCTTCTTCTGTTAACAGTTGATGTGGCCCTTGCTTAAGTAGCGCGGGCATTTCCCAGTAAATACAAAGGTTTCAAAAAAATCTCTGTGGTATCTCGGTAGTCTATGTCAACCACAGTGAACGATACTGCCACTACCACTCTCATCCTATATTTATTTCTTTCAAACTGATTGT
>JAAAKG020171837.1:15252-27338 GCA_010014905.2 Druon quercuslanigerum
AATACCAGCATCGTCGTTTCTGATGTCCGAGAAATATCCACGACATTACTGTCGCAAAGTGCAGACGCTGATACTGTTTTCGATGTAACTATAGATACTATAAATGTACACGATCACTCTTGGATAATCTGGATTCGGATGGTATAGCTCTTTAGAAACTAGGTCACATGTCGTACGATATACTCATTTAACGTAATCCAATCAAAGGCAATATTGCCAGGAGCAAATCGTATTTTTCTAAGAATGGCGAGAGCAAGACTTTCAGGTTGTCGGGTTAAATACTAAAATACCAACCTGAAGAAATCATTTTCCTCACGTACGCGTAAGCCAGGCAACAACGACAAAAAAATGAATCCTCGATCATCTGAGATTTTTTGGCAAACCACACATCTTCTGCGATATGAATAATTAATGATGCGCTCCATTAACATTGTTTCGTAAAAACGTAACTTATGTTTATGAATTCATGGTCTTCTTTCCGCAGGATACGTAATATTTGACACTTTAAACCCGAACTATCCAATTTTTAATAAATAAAAACTGACATAGAAAGTAAAAAAGACCTGTCCAACATTTTTTTTTGCATTTTGCATAATCAGCTCAAGGAATGAAAAGAGCATACATTTTTGACGTCATCGACGTCGACGATATGCACGACACCCCAAAATTAGTACCTGCTTTCCGCCTGAAAATATTTATCCTATTCAAAACTTTTTTTTATAAGTTACCAACTATGGGCACAAAACTTTTTTCAAGCTTACTTACATAGTATGATTTCCCTCTAAAATAGAAGATTATATATTAATATGAGTATTATATAAATTGTAATAATACTTCTAACGAATTTTAGCAATCGGTTTTCCTAGAATATTCTTGAGGCACGGCGTCAATTGTATTCCTTGATAATACATTCATGAGTCTTTCATAGAATTGGAGAAGAGGCACATTTTTTATGCTCTCGTAATATCCCGTAAAAAGTTGCAACTAAAATCTTTAAAAATAGCGAATAATAACGAGAATATTATTAATCACGTATTGCCTATCTCCCTCCATGAAAAACGTGCAAACACTAGATCTGTGTTCGCCACGCATTGTTCGTCATGTATAAATCTCAATATTGGAAAATGGGCGCTCATTATACCATCGCACAATTGTATGCCTTTAGAAATAATTAATACTCTGCTTCTTGTTGCAGAGCTGAGTTCGCAATTCGACTGCTTACCTAATAGCGAATCTATTCCTGGTGATCCTTGTGCCAGTACATCTTCTTCTGCCAGGTCTCCTTCTCCCTCTGATCATCCTCTTCGTGGCCCTTCCAGGTCTCCTCTTCGCAATTATAGCTCTCAGCTCGTACTTGGATTTCACCCTGAAGAACTTAGATTTATTCGGCTCATTCCTATCTCGAATCCTCACAGGGTATTTGAAATTCGCAGATACACTTTTCACACCGATATGCCGATTCGTTTGAGAGGAGCCCGCAATGCCCTGGCTCTCATGCCCACCGAAGAGCAACTGGTTTTAACAACATCCACTGGGGACGTCATTGCACTACTGGAATGTAATAATACAATTTTTCGTGGAATATTTAGAAAAAATAACTCCGTAAAACGAGTGAAAATAAGCATAGACAGCGGCCTGATTTTCTCATTGACCCGACATAAAATTGTCGATTCTCCCTTAGGCTCTAATAACCCAACCTCAAAAAATTTCAGAATAGTACACGTGAACTAAATGTAAAAATGTATAATAAATGTAAAATATAAGGTTGCATGTGATTCGAAGCCGGTTTTAATCCTGCAAAAAACTGTTAATTAAAATAAAGATTCATTGTATCATCGTACTGAATGAACAAATAAAGAAAGCTTTATTTTACTCTCGTATGAAAATGATTTAGGAGCAAAATCTATTTTTAACTATGGCTGCAGGAAAAAATATAAAGCAATTAATTAACTAGATCTATTAAACTCAGATTGCAGGTAATAAATGTATAGCGTAATATTTTTGTCAAAAACTTGGTTTGAAATTATTTAATAAATTAATTACACGTGCTCCTTTTTATGTCAAAACTCGCGAAGACTTGAGTGTTTAAATCTTCAATATAAAAGTTTTATAATTTTACAACACTTTGAGAAGACTTCTATAATATAAGCTCAAGGTGGAATTACAAACATAACATTTGAATGACGCAATTGCATTACATATATTACATGTGTTGCAAATCGTGAAGTCACCGTACATAGTTCCAGTAGATGTATTAGAGCGATTGCTAAACGAAAATTTTGCAGGCGATTATCAAGGAATCAATGGATTTCACAGAATTTACATGATTTATGAAATTCGAAAAGTACATATATTTTTTCTGGAATTAGTTTAAAAGGTACTATAAATATAAATTAAAATTGTTACAAATGCAATTTTGAGTTATTCTTCAGTTATTAGTTGATTAGTAAATCCAAGTAACAGAAAAGACAGTGCAGATTAAGAAAAAAATCCTTACCTAGTATCTGTAAGACCTTGTAGTTGGTGGGTAGGCTTAAGCATGAGGGACATAGGGCTCCAAAGGACCTCGGCCTGCATACGTATGGATGTGGATGTTAGGATCCCAATAAACGGGCTCTCCAGGGTGGTTGAACAGGATCTCTATAGACGGGCTCTCCTGGTATGCATGATTGTACTATGATAGAAGGGTGAAAGAGCCTAGCTAAGACGGGCCTTCTGGATCCCTGTGTCGAGGTCCCTCCCGGACTGATTCCACTTCTTGGAATCGGCACGAGAATGACCTGCAGCCCGCATAGCATGATGGTCTGCGAACGGATATTCATTGAAAGTTCCGCTCAGTGTGACCCCCCCCCCCCACACTAAGCCATAGGTGTAGAGTGATCGTGCCTGTGGCACTTTGGCACCTAGGGGTTATGAAGGTGTTTTAACGGCCTCTCGAGGACACCGGACGACCTCCCCAAGTAATTAGTCTTACCCCTGCATGCGGGGATGTGCAGGGGCGTACCTTTCTTTCCCTAGTTGCTGGTGGGAACGAAAATGGATCACGAAAAATCTAATGAAAAAGAAGAAGGAGAAAGGGAGGTGGCGGTGAGTGGAGAAGGATTGGGTCCTATCCGGTCTGACATAACCTTTTTCTCCGAATCTGTCTTCCCCGCATGCCAAACCCAGGCGGTGCCTGGGCCCCCAGCTCTCCCAAGAGCTGATGGATTGACGTTCGCTCTGTATAAGGCTACCGAATCGGGAGCGGCCAATAAGTCCCCCATTAAAAAATGCCTCAACAATTCCCCGAAAAGGAGATTGAAGAGGAAAGCGCAGCGGCCTAGTATAGCGGCTGCGGTAAGTGCCTTTAAAGAGGCACAAGGCGACCTAACAACCGACGAACAAGGAGTCGTCTGGGGTTGCATTGACGGCCGCTGAGAGGGCTGCCCCCTGACGGTGGTGGTGACGGTTACGAGCTACCCGGACTCGTTGCTCACCACAGTGCAGTTTGAGATTTGTAGGGAAGCTACCTGGAGGGCGCTTGAAAGAGTGTCCCTGGATTAATAGCCAAAAATCAGGATAGGCTAAAGCTTGACTGCACAGAGTTGTGGTCGAGGATGGCGCAGATCTTAAAGCGGGTGAGGTTGAGTTGCTCCAGAATACAGTGAAAGCAACGGCGTGGTTCTCGGGGAAACTGGAGGACCAGTCTGTGGTGTTCCGTCGGTTGGAGGGATTCAACCCCTCACTTAAGACAGAATCTTGGCGAATTCTCAGGCATAATAGGCCTCAGGAAGAGGACGCAGCGGGAGGAGGAATCGAACACCTCCTTTTTGTGCAAATTCCTGAGTCTCAGGCGAGGGCTCTTGGGGTCCTCAATTACAGACCCCTCTACTACTTTAGACAGGTCAACTTTAAAGTTGCCAGCCAGGTGGAGCCTGTCGTCGTACAGAGAGACCGGGAGCAGACCTAAATGACTGCCTCCGGTCTAACTATTACCCAAATTAACTTGCACCACAGCAAAGGCGCCTCTGCAGTTTTGCAGAGGGGCATGGCTGCGAGTCACATAGGCATCTAGCTAATTTAGAAACCCTGGTTAGTACGGGGCACTATCAGGGGTTAAAGGGGGGCTGGTTTTTGTTATAGGCACCCCTAGGCGGCCAATCCAAGAGCTTGCATACTGGCGAAGGGAATCAACTAGTCATGGGATCGGCTTACTTTCCATATGACAGCGATACCAATCCACCAGTGGCGGAATGTACACTGGTTAGATATTGCGAGAAGGCTGACACTGAGCATGCTCAGGGACAAAATGTCCACTCGTCGCTATTTCTTCGACAAGAAGTATCGTATTAGCCTATCCACAGCAGTAAATAGAGGACGCAGGAACCGGTGTATATCGCAAAAGAAATGCAATAGGTTTCACAATTGCGATGGAGTCCTATTCAACAGTTCTACAATCTGAGATTATGGCCATACTCCAGTGCGCCTATAAGGCAGAGGAGTATGGCAATGAAATAAACATTCGTATCTGCTCAGACAGCAGGGCTGCTGCCATGGCCCTAAATGGCACAACGACCACGTCACTACTAGTCTGGGAGTGCCTCGAGGCACGGATAGGCTAGCCACAGACAACCGAGTCACTCTGCTTTGGATCCCTGGACACAGTGGAATCAAGGGCAATGAGATATCGAATAGGCTAGCTAAACTAGCAGCAAAACAAAATTTTACTGGACCTGAGACAGTTGTAAGCATTTCCGGTAGGTTAGTTACTGAAGATATTACCAGTTGGCATACCTTTGAACATCAAAACGAGTGAACTCTCGTTCATTGGGCCTTCAGGATCTGCCCTTATTGCTTGCTTGAGTTGCCACTGGCAGAAAAAGAAAAAACGGTGTTGACGCAGCAGACAAGAAAAATATCGACAAATCTCATTAAGAGAAAAATGTATCAATAATTTTCAATCCCGTGGTGTATCGATATGTATCTACACTTTTACCATCTCTAGTGGCCTGATCTTTGAATTTTTGTTTCAACTTTTACGTTAATGCAAAGTGTAAAGAAAAAGTAGACTTTTTCTGTTGTGTATGTACGTAAGAAAATATTTTCTATCATCAGCATTGCTAGAGTTTCTTCACGGCAGTAGCTGAAAGCAAAGAAAGTTATGAAATTGTTAAATTAATGGTTATAAGCAACAAACTTAACAATTAGTCTACACTATGGAGTTTTTATTTGCGAAAAAGTTTCAGCGTTAAAATTACTTGCTTTCATCGAAAAAATAATAATCGATAATAAAAATTTGTCATGTGATATTTCTTATTAATTTTATAAACAAAGCGTATAAATAAATGCTCATTGTGGACATTTAAAGGCAGAGAGAAATCGCTTATTCTCGCAATTTTTCTCAAATTATGTCGCTAGTGATGTTTATTATTATAAAATTATCATCCGATATTTTTTATTCATTTGCTAAACAAATCAGAAGTAATAAAATATTAATATATTTAGTTATAAATATATGAATTTATTTATTTAAATTATAAGTATATAAGTATATTTGGTTTTTTTTATATTTTAAGGATCAGTTAATGCTAAAGTTAAAGTATATTTTTCAGCGAATTAAAACTTTCTACAAGCTTCCATGTATATCTTGTATATCACGGTCAATATTCCAGGCTTCCACGTCTTTCAACGAACCAGTATATCGCTTTAGCTTTCTGGAATTTCCCATCACTTTTTACTGATCGGCTGGAAACTTCTAGAAACGTATAGAATTCAGAGGAATCTATGATCCCACCAGTGCCCTCTGCAAAACAAGCTTGTAGCCGATTCGGTCGGTGAAACAGTGACCCATCTTGCCTACTGGGACTGTCGGTAAATTGTTGTCGAATATTTTACCGACTTGAAGTACAGAAACGATTACCGATTCTGAAAAAAGAAATTTAATCACTTTCTATAAAATATGTGATTCCACTATGTACAGAAAAGTCATAATATAATATAATAATGCAAAATGAATAATTCTCGTAATATATTTTGTATTATATTTATATAGTTAAAAGTTTGACATTAGAACAATCGCGTCTCGCAACATCGTAGTAAAATTTCAGCCCGCAAACGTAGGATAAGTGCATATAGTCTGCGATGAATCAAATACGGAGCGAGCCAAGTTTAAGTGCCTTTAGCACTTTTTTTTTTTTTTTCCCCGCAATTATCTTAACATTTTGTTGAGGCGCAAGAATGCTTTTCGGATGATTAACCATTAAAAGCTTGACACATTCAAGAGTAACGATGATGAGGATGACTATCTTAACAAAATATTTCGCGCATAGCCTTTGCAACTCCCATTTAAGGGATACATAATAACCTCCCAAAATTCTATATTTCTAAACAATATATCATTTAAAAACTGTTACATAGGTAATATAATAAAGTATTTAGTCGAATTTAATTTCTTACGTGACGATATAGTAGAAACTTGATACATTTTCCAAGTAAATACCGAATTTGCCTCAAAAGTAAAATATTATAGAATGATATGAATATTATATAGTTTGTGTTATGATTATTAAGGAATTAAAGTAATTAAATTCCCTTGTATAAAACTTACTCTAATTAAATATAAACATCTGATAAGGACAAGTCTGACGCTGATAATCTTAGAGATAACGACTTGAAAATATTTTATACAGTCCGAGGAAGCACTAGAATATTCTTTAGTTACTGCGTCAATTAAATTCCTGAATAATATCTAAATCAGTTTTTTATCTAATTCAAGAAAATGAGGCATTTTTATACTCTCGTGATATTCCTGCTGGCCGTCCTCTATTCCATTGGTAAATAAAGTCATATGATATATTAACTTTCGGGGAATTCTAATATCACAGATGTTTAAAATAATTAATCGTTCCCACTACATCTTCAATACTTTCTAAAATTGATATTCAAAGAAAGTTTTAAACTTTGTAATTATTTACTTTTTTAACCATCTCTCTTTCTAGCTACTTTTAGGATTTGTACTGTTTGCGATTTATAAGACTTTTTTTTGAAACACTTGGCTGTAACAAATCGGCTTTAGACTAGATATTATAATGCCTGAATATATTAAAAATCACAAATAAATAGGTTTAAATTAAATTGCTTAATATTAGTTATTATTAGTTTTACTCTAAAACATTTGTACTAAAACGTTGCTTAGTGAAATCAAAATAAAGTAGCATTATAATAGAACAACGCGAGTCTATATTTTTGGAGGACTGTTTCAATTCTTATGTTTGAATAATTTTCTGTACTGAAAATAATACTAGTCAACCAGGAGCTGTGCAGAATCTATTTTTTACTTCCAGATTTAAAAAAACAAGTGAAGTTAACTCTACCTTTTAAGCGTTGCCTTTTTTCTTCAATGCAAAACTCATAACCGCTCGATCTACATGCTGTACAATTGTCGACTTTAGAAAAAAGATTACTTTGTTTCTTGTTGCAGAATTGAGTTCACAACTCGATGGTTTACCTGATAGCGAACCTCTTCCTGGCATTCCTCGTTCTGGAACTTCTTCTTCTAATGGGTCTCTTCCTTCTGGCAGACCTTCTTCTCCTGCCAGATCCGCTGCTCATGCTGAGCCTCCTCTTCGTGATAGATCCAGGTCTCCGCCTCCTGGAAGAAATCTTTCACCTGACAGGTTTGCTTCTCCCAACGATCCTAATATTCGAGTCAGGTCCAGATCTCCTCCTCGCAAACATAGTTCTTGGCTCGTACTTGGATTTGACCGTGATGATATTAGATTCATTCGGATTATTCCTAACTCGAATCCATACCAGGTATTCGAAATTCGCAGGTACACTTTTCCTGCCGAGACGCCAATTCTGTTGAGAGGAGTAAATGATATTCTTCTGCCCGTGCCAACCGAAGAGCAACTGGTTTTAACAACATCTACTGGTGACATCCTGGCAATATTGAGTCGTAATAATACGGTACTCCGTGGAATATACATGCAAAGTACCACTCTAAAACGGGTAAAAATAAACATGGACAGCGGCGCGATTTTTGAATTGACCCGAAATGAAATCAAAGATACACCCTTGGGCAGCAAGAACTCAATCTCAAAGAAGTTTAGAGTAATACATGTGAACAATATGTAAATTAAAATGATCTACACTTTAATTCAATTTAAGCTTATGTTTTGGGAGCGTGTATTGATTTTAAGGGATTTTTTTGAACAATTGTGAGTTTATTTAAAAAACAGATTACGAGATGACCATTTAAAATACTTCCAATCGCTACCTACTACCTTCTCCCATTTTTCTGTTTTTTCTGTCTTTAATGTTAAATGACATCATTTGTTTTCGATAATGGTCACCCGTGATGGTTTCGTTAGGTTGGACCAGCTCATGGCGAATTCGATTCTTATCGTCAGTGACAATACAGTGCAGAAAATTAAAACTTCCCCCAAATTCTGCTTTTGTTGGTACCTAAGCCAGCATATTTAAAGCTACAAAAACTATGCTATTTATGCTTTGGTAAAGCCACACCTAATGATCACTAAGAACACAAGATGGAGCTTCAACATAGATATAGTTATGTTATGCCTCGATGCGATACAGTAAAAGTAACGCGATCCCTTAGAAATCTCTCAAAATTAATGCACGCTCTCAAGAAAGCAGCGGTGGATCCAAAATAAATTCTTCAGGGTGGTATTAAACTAAATTGCTTCCCTGCTTTGTTCCTTAAATTTCAAATTTTAAATTCGTCTTTCTTGATAGAAGATTTTTTTATTCGGATAAGAAACATATTTTTACTTAAAATCTCAGGAATCTGGAGTGTTTAAAATTGTTTCTATTTTAATATTTATGTTATGTTAGAAATAAGAAAATGAAAATGGGATAAAAAGAAAAAGTGGAAGAAAAAACGCTTTCTTCAAGACTAGAACCAAATATAATTATACAAAATTGCAATTTCTTTTTCCACAATAATGATAAAAGACAATTAGGTTCTGAGCCATAATCGGTGGAAAACAAGAATTTTGTTGGACAATATTTATGTTAGCAATCGTTTTCGTTTTTCATTAGTAAATTTGTAACCTATATCTATCAGTTTCATAAAAAGATAGTCATCACAATTGTATTCATGTCTGATAGAGACTTATGACATCTTTCGCATTTTCTTTTGCTTATTTTTTGTTTGATATTCTTCATTTCTATTTTTATTTAAATTAAGTTACATGCAAACCAGGAACCTTTTTCTGTCATTCGTCATTTTTATTTTTAGGTAAATTTCTTTTTTTATTTTCTTCGTAAAATACTCTTGTATTTATGTTCATTTGTTAAATTTGACGAGCATGATAATTAAATAAATTAATTAAATAAATTAAATAATTTTGATAATTGCCATTGTTATTATTGTGTTAATTCACAAAAAATCGTCTTCTTTTTACACTAAAGCACAGGTTGACAAAAGCCAGCACTTTTTTTACGATTTATTTTATATATTTAAGTGTAATTAAATATATATACATATATATATGTATATTCATTTTATTTCCTAAAATATTGATATTTATATATTTACGTTGTACTGGTCCTAAATATGAATAATGATGAAAAAGCACCAAAAGAATTGTTTACAAAAAAAGCTTTTATCATAATTATTAAAATTTAGGAACAGGCCTAACTTTCTTGGTGCTTCTTATTTATGATCCCAAATTTTCAACTCGATGTGGCGCTACGTGTGAATATAAGTTTGGAGATAGAAAAAGTGTCGGAAATGCAGGAACTTGGACATGTGGTCAACTCATCAAATGGCCTCGATTAAGTTCAAAACAAAAGTACGGGCACATCCAGTGCCTCTTTCGTACAAGTTAGGGGATGCCTCCCGTTATTTTTATCCAAGCAAGAAAAAAATCGTATTATTTGTGTAATTGTTATTTGTGTAATCGTGTATTATTTAAAGCTTCTACTACATGCTCCAATTGGTTTAAAAATTAAATATGTAACTTTTTTCAAAAGAAAAATATTAATATAAACAAAAACTTGAGGAAAGGAAAATTTAGTTAAAAAATTAATAACTTTGCAATAAATAAATATGAAGAAACTGTAGTTTAGGTTTTTAAAATTTCGGCTCCTAGGGCCAAAATCTAAGGGGAAGCGAATTCGGACGGTAGAGAAGACGTTTTCCAGAAAGTAAAAATCGAAAAATAGTCGTTTTTTTCTTGAAAAAACTTTACTAATATTTTTCGATGGCAATTAAAGGACATTGGCTTCTGAAAGCTTCTGATTCCTAGCGGAAATTTCTTAAGGGACGCGAATCTTGAGGCGCTAGAAGACGTCCCGAAATTTGGAAATCGGAAAGCGGCCGTTGTTTTTTCCTTGACGAAATTTAAACATTTTTTTGCAACGAGAATTGAAAAATATCATTTTCTGGAACCTACTCAATACAAAATATCAGAGGATGCAAACTTCATGCACGCCGGAAATGGTGCTTTAGAGAAATTCTTAATTCAATTGGGTCGAAGCAATTCTCCATTTGATACAGTTCTTCTGAAGCTTAGGATATTCTTTCTTAGAGTGGTTAGAGAGAATGATATTAGAGATGAGGATGCATCCTGTATAATTATCAGGAATAAAGAAGTTAATATCGAATAGGAATAAAAATAAAAAAAATGAATTTGTAGAATAATCCGTTCGCTTAATATTTGTATCATATTTTCTCCACAATTTTCTATGTATTAAAAACTTGGGCTGGGTACGGATGCCCCAGAAAGTAAGTGCACGCTCAAAACGTCATAATTTTCTGTTTTGACATTTTCTAAAATCAAATCAATATTATTGTCAAAAACGTTGCTAAAATGACTAGAAAAATTGTTGTTGCAGTAGCTTCCAAGACACTCTTCATTCTGTCACCATACCATTAAATAGATTTTTGCAAATGTCTTAAAATAACCTCTGGGAAACGAATGTATATATATATAACCTCATTTTTGGGACTAGGCCACTTATACAACAAGCTTTACTATAATGAAGTTTAAATAACGTTCCCAAGTTCACGTAGCTAACATTACCATCTCGTAACAGTATTGGTCCCAAAAAGTTGATCGGGGCCTTGGAAGCCTAAAGTTGTTTTAAAATTTCTGGCACCAGGAAATGGATTGCATCGTCCGTACAGCGGTGGCGCTATCGCATTTAGCAATCCAAACTCTTTTAGATCCCACACTCATCGCAGTCACAAAACCCTGTCACGCAAAGCGCCCTCGACATGTTATCGAAATGAAAGTAGAATGGCTGTTGATGTGGATTCTAATTCTTCGGATGCTTCGAGTCGAAATGTTGCTTCTGGAACAATCTCTAGTGAAAACGAGCTGAATAATGAACCCCACCCAGATGCTGATCCGGATCCTGATTATAATCCAGATCCTCATTATGACTCAGATATTGATGTCGACAACGTTCCACATAATTCTCAGAAAAAAGTTATTGAACTTTTTTTTTATATTTTAGAGACTTTTTCTTGTGCCATTAACGGTGATGTTCTCGGTATTTTTCGAAAATTAAAAGAACTTGATATGGCCTTACATCTCCTCCTCGTTTGGGTACGTGAGAATTATCGACATTCTTTCTCGTAAGATAGAAAGAGAGGGAAGGATTGGTTCTGGGGGGGGGTCCCCGCCAGAGGGCGTAGGAAAACAGTCGTTGCCAGGGACCCATGAGGCCTGGCTCCCTCTAGCTTTACATATTATCTCGGAAGATAGACAGAGAGGAAACGGAAGAAAGATTACTCTGCCTTGCGGACATTGGTGGCCTTGTTTTTGACCAAGGTGGCGTTGTGCTTGGCCAGGAATTGGTTCAGTCGGGCCATGCTTTTTGTTTCTTCCTTCCGGCTGGTAGGGGGAGCTACATAGATCGTAGGACAGCCTCGTTTTTGCATCAAATATGTCCATGCTGGGAGGCCGCCCATGGTCCAAACAAACAAAAAAATAGGGGAGAAAAAAAAGTAGGGTTAGGATCCAGCCGAGTACAGCTGGGATGCCAGCCGTATCAGCCGAACGGATGAGCTGGGATGCCAGCCGACCCGTAAAAGGAGGAAAAAGGATTAAACGTAGGGAGAAGGTATATACTAC
>JAAAKG020171847.1:0-27335 GCA_010014905.2 Druon quercuslanigerum
AGAGTGCGAGGCGGGAATCGAATCCGCAAGCCGACAGAGTGGGTCCAAAGCCTGCGCTTTAGCCCCCACGACCATCGCCCCACTAATATTGAATACTTATAATTCCTTAAAAAATTCTAGTAAGTTGACGAGGCATTTAGAAGACCTGAAAAGATCACAATTAGTTTTTAAAGTTTGGAATAATTTCAAATATTTTAAACGAAGTGTCTACATATGCCGACAAAATTTGACTATTCGTACCGAATTGCGAAGCAAACAGCCCACGGTGTAATTTGAAACAAAATATAGACTTTTGCAGATTAAACAAAAATTAGAAGCTTTTTAAGGTTTATGAAAGGCTTAAAAAACATTTTCTTAAGATTATTAGGAAAATTGAAAATGACTTTAATTTGAAAAATTAACTTTAAGGGAATATTTTAAAATATTTAAAAAGAGTTTCAAAATGGTTGCAAACGAATCTGGAAGATTTTGAAGACATCGTTTTAATTTTGCAGGATGTAAGAAAAAGAATTTTGGATGAATTTGAATTAGTTTAAATAATGTTTAGAAATTAAATTAAATTTCCAGTTTGTAAAGTAATATCAAGTCGTATCATTGCATTGTTACAGTGATTTTAATTTATTTCGTGATTTGTCATTAGGTGACGATCGTTATGCCAGAGAGAAGAGACACAATGACCCAGCAGTATTTGCAGTCGGAAAACAGTACGAGCCAGCAACCCACCTCTGTGATTCAACCTCAGGGTCATACAGAAATTACTCACAAGTTCCACGAGTCCGTAGGCTTGAATATTCAACTAAATAGTGAAAGAGGCATTGCAACTCGATGCAGAGAATACGGCAACGCCGTATTGTTGAGCGACGCTCCACTTGAAAATAATGAACTCTTTGAAATTTGCGTCCAAGAAGTCGCTCGAGAATGGAGCGGTTCTTTGAGGATAGGAGTCCTCAGCCACGAAAGTGGAAACTGGCTAACTTCGATGAATCTCGTACCAGGAATGACTTGTATTCCGGCGGATTCTTGGTATTTAACTGGTGAGTTGAATACCTTAGCGAAGTTAAACATTTCCGGCAAGATTACGATGAAAGTTCTGTTATTGTAAAATGATTTTGAATTTCAGGCAACGAAGTGCGTCATAAAGGCTACGTTCTTTGCTTGAACTACTGTCCCAGTTTAGATTGGATTAGAGTCGGTGATAAAATAGGTTTGAAACGCACTCAGGAGGGAAATCTGAAGTTTTATATAAATGGAGAAGATATGGGTGTCGTAGCCTCGAATTTACCTGAAATGCTATTCGCGGTTATAGAACTTTTTGGCAGCACCGTGGCTGTCAGCATCATGAGCAGCAAGCAACAAAACTCAGCAATCTCTCCAAACGCTAGTCTGCGAATGCAAGATTCTTTGGAGTTGCTCTTAGATCCGATGCCACCCACTATTAGAAAGTAGGTTCCTCTATTAATTGCCTGGATGGAATTTTGAAAGGTTCTATTTCGAGTAGCGAACTTGGGAAGCTTCAAAAATCCATATAAATTGCATTGGGAAAAAAATCTTCCCGTATTACGCAGTATAATGAATTTTTCAATAATAATATCTCTTGGTATTGCAGTGATGCAGGGATGGAATCGTCAGTTGAAACTTCAGAAGCGAAATTGTTGAACGAAATGATACTCACTCCTACGCAACCTATAAATACTTCGGTGGGAGAAGTTGATTTTTGTTACGAATTTCATGAGAATCACGGGAGAAATGTACAATTAGAAAAGAGAACCACTGCGACGAGAGTAGCTAGTTATAATCAAGGTACGTTTATTACTTATCAGACTGAAACTAAAAGGTACTCCGTTACAATATTTTAAATCAGATCGAAATTCTGAGGTATGTAGACCAAGGCAAAAAATGTCTACCGGCATGTTTTGCCTTCTGCGCTATCGTGGGATGTACCACGTAGTTTTAATTTTGTTTTAATTTTATATATTTATCCGCTTGATTATTTAATGAATTTTCGTTGCTACAAAATTATTATTTGAACTATTTTATTTATTTGATACTTCCTTAACATTTTGTTGTCTGTTAGGTCTTTTTTATAGAACGTTTTAATAATCATCCAAATTTACCTTTTTGTTAGAAAGTTGTTAGAAATTACCTCTATAAGAAATTTATTTCAATGTGACCTGCAGAGAAAAGATATAAATATAGAATTTCAATGCAGGTGTAGTGATGTCAAGTCGCCCTTTGATAAGGAATAAAATATTCCAAGTCAAAATAGAAAAAGTAAACGACCGTTGGGTCTCGGGGTTACTCTGTGGAGTTACTTGTGTTTCCCCTGAAAAAGCAACTTTTCCCGTGTCAGCTCTTGGTTTTAAAAAACACTCATGGATTATATGTGGAGATTGGATATCCCACAATGGCACTAAAGTAAGCCCCATTTCTAATTTAATTCTCCACGCTGATATTTTATTCTCTGCCTGTTTATTCCGTAAAAACGTCAATATTAATTAAAAAGTTAATTTAAAAAATATATATGTACATAGGTGAAGACAACTTATGGATCAAATTTGGAGAACCTTCAGTGTAGTTCAACAGTAGGTTTGCTGATCGATGAAGACTCGAGACTCCACCTTTACATAAACGGACTCGATCAAGGAATAGCCGCTACAGATTTGCCTTTGTACGTTTATGCAATAATCGACTTGTATGGCCAGTGCGAACAAGTTTCCATAGTTGGGTCCACATCCGACTCCCTTTACTCGAACAATTGTGCCAATAACAGCGCCGGGATGGAGCGTGTTGGATCGGAACAAGAAGACATCGAAAATTCGCGAGAGAAAGCGGACCTGGAATGTCATGAGAAAGAAAACGCCGTTCCTGCAACACCCTCCAACCTCTCTTTAAATATTCCAGTTCAAAGCACTCTAGTCGAAAATACTGCCGTGTCGCATTCGTCCAGCAGCAATAATAATTCAAGTCTTCAGAACAATTCCCTACATAATAATTTAATGGCCAGTAGCATACACTCCGACAGCAACAACTCAGACTCTTGCTCAGAAGTGAGCAACGATCAGGTGGAAAATGCTAGGAGCAAACACTTTAACGACATTGACAACGTTTTGAGTGAAATTGATGCTGTTGTGAACAACCAAGAGGCTGACAACTGTCGAGAGGCGACAAACGAGACCGAAAATCGCTCGAATTCTACGAACCTTAGCGCCAGGAATGAATGTACAAATGTAGAAATAAACAATGCAACGAATATCAATATTAAAAATGGCTCAGCAGTTAGTACGAGCAACATGAGCAGTTTAAACACTGCGATCAATTCCACCAATGCTAATAACGCAATTAATGAAAGTATCGCTTCTAATAGTCAAAACAACCAAGTGGTTCCCCAGCAAAACAGCTCGCCGATCCTGATGAGTGGAGCGCAGAATAATCACTTCCCTTGTCAGTCTCCTGTCCCAAATTTGCAGAACAATATAATGTCTGGGTCTCTTGTTAATATTTCGAGCGGGCAGGATTTGCAGCTGCATTTGAATCGACACTATCAGATTCCAAATAATTTTTTGACTAATAGTGTGATCGCTAGTCAAAATGCTCCAACTCAAAACGTCCTTCACAGTGCACCTTTGGTCGCTTCGCTGCCGTCCACTCCACTTGGGAGCTCCGTTTCATCCTCGAAGAAGTGCGAATTCCTCAAGGCATGCACCAGGTTGAAGAAGTCACTCGTTTTGCCTGAAGAGTTCTTTTCGCTTGATGAAATTCTTTGTTATTGTAGTTCCTGCTACAAGGTAGAGGGAGAGAGTGTCATTTGTAAAAAGGGTGAACCTTTGGCGGAGTTTTCTTTACCAATTGGTTGGGCTAGGTTTCCTCTTAGGCAGACCATCAATGCTAATCAAATTCCTCAGAGCACGACTGATAAGTGGCATGTGGCTTTCTATGGAACGAGATTAGATGCAGTCAGGTAATTCGTTTATTTTGATAATTCCTTTTTTTGTATTTTCATTTGTCCAAGTTTTCGAAGTTTGAATTTAATAAATTTGTATATAGTTTTATATTTGACAGGCGTTAAATACATTTGTTTAAATTTCAGGTGGATTTTAGATAGAGGTGAATTATTAACAAAAGAACAGTTAGACACGAGTAATTTGACAACGACTGTAAATAGTGAAGATCAAAATCCTCAAGTGGTTTTTTCTCCAAATATAAAGTATGCGGGGACAGAAGATTTTACGAGACAGTACCCGTAAGTATTGCAAACTTAACAAGGTTATGATCCTATTTTTTATTATGTTTTGTGCTGAAGGATATTTAAATTATACAACTGTAAAGAGATATTGAAATATTTCAAGAAGTTTGAACTGTAGGCGTTTCTTATTATAACTTTGCACAAAAATATTAATAGTGAGAATAATTCTTACTATTAATATTTAATTATTTTATAATTATTGTAAAAAGTTGCAGGTTCTCTATAGATTTTAAATTCAAATTACCATCTTTTAAATTTATTGAATCTTGCAACGAATATGTAATACTTTTCAAGTCTTTATGTATACTAGGAGTTTGTAATATTCTGGACATTTATTCATCTTTTTGAACTTGTATGTAAGACGAAATTTTACGACGTTTTCGAAGTGCTAACATTTTTTTTAATTAATGACTTTCAAGGAATACAAACTTCCAAGGAATACAAACTTCCAATTCTTTTCTAACTACTTTTATTTCATGATTTTAAAATTTCAATTTATTTCTTCAATACTTTCGGTAATTTGTTAACTTGAAGAATATTTTTTTTTCCATTAAAATTAAATGAAAAGTCAATAATTAAATTTTCAACTACTGGATTTGAATAAATATCATAATTTCGACATATTGTAAATGGACGATTGAAATGTTTGAAAATAAAAGTTTTTAATTAGATTCCTTCAAAATTCAACAACTTAGCAACTTCCAATTTAAAATGGTTTATTTTACCTGTGTATAATTCAAATTTTATTCCTTTCTATAAACATTTTCTTTTAACAATTTTAATTGGAAACCAAACCTTTTTCAATTTTTTATTGCACACTTATTCCATTTTTATCGCTCTCAATCAAAAATTCTGAGTTTTAAATGTTTTCAATTCTGAATTTTAAAATTTTTAATCTTTTAAAACAATTCTAGTCTAGTAGTAGTTGCTTTCAATTAAGAATTTTTTACTTTTTAACATTTTTAGTCAATTGTAGTTCAATTTGAAACCCATTTCATTTTAAATGCTTAAAATTAAATTAAAAATTGATAAATCATTATGACTCTCAGTTTTAATTTGAACAATGTTTTACGACTTAAATTTGAAGGCGCACAATTTATCATATTATAACCTAAAATTATTCCATTTTAACGGTAAATCTAGTAGGGTAAATCTACTAGTGGTCGGACCACGATTGTAAATGATTTTATGGTCGGATACCGCTTTTGGAAGGCTCCGCAGACCGATGCACTTACCACGTACGATTTAAATTTAATTTAAAGCAATTTGAAGGCTTTTAAATTAGCTAAAGACTTTAATTTATCTTATACCATCACATTAAAGAATATACTTATGTGAAAAAATTAATTCAAGGTACATTGACACGCAATCGAACAAGAAGCTCAATGCATCGACTGCATTCCAATTATTAGTAAGACCCGGTTCGTACACAATAACTTCGAAAAAAGACGGGGTGGATCCTCGTTTGGAAGCTACGGAATGGTCCACGAAAGAGGCAGGAGCTACTACAATCGTCGCTCTTCTTATCCACCTCGACGGATTTTAAACCTTCGTCCAAGCCTAAACCCATTGGTTTTCATTCTCCAAAGATCTTAGGTAAATTACTATTATTAAACCCAACTTCAAAGAGACTTTCCCGTCACTTATTCTAATTATCATTATATCATGTAGATTGTACAGAAACCTAATTAATAATTATCGTAATTTAATTAAAAAACTGAAAGATCTAAAGAAAAAAACGCATAAAGATCCTTTATGAAACGAACAGGTAGATCCATTTTCGCACTTGAAACTTGAGAATGTAATTGAAGATTTTCAAAATGCGAAAATCGATCTTTGTGAATAACACGCCGGTTTTTTAAAGTTTAATCATCTTATATTTTTCAGGAATGCGTCGATCTTTCGACAAATCAAGTTGACGACGCTTGTAATTGTTATAATTCTGGAATTGGTTAATCTTTTTTTTTTCGAGAGATCTGTGAATTTATTTTGTCGTCAATTTCATTTACCGAGGATGCAATTCCTTCTTTCCTCCAAGGTTTTTGCTTTACTGTAAATAATAAGTCTTCGCAAAAAGAACTGTATCTCTATTAACTTAATAGGCACTTTCTGTGATATATATTAATTACCGTTTATCTGTATCGTCTTAAGATAAGCGCGTGGCAGTCATTAATCAGTGAGCTTTCATTTCCCATTTTATATTTATAAATCAGTGGAGCCAATAATGAATCTCCAGTCTGCATCAAAAGGTCCTTCACAATTATACTTCACACATTAACAAGAAATTGTATTGCAATTTTTGTTTATCACGAATAATTTTTATTCCTGTTTTTCAGAATAACCTTTTTTCTAGTCAGTACTTTAGTTCTCTTCATAAATCATTTTTTAAAAAAAGCTCTACGTCTCGTCGAAAATTGCGCAAGCACAATATTGTTAACGTGTCCATGTTTCTAAGATACGATTCAATTTAAACATACTAAAATACCAAGAAGCACTAGGAAGAGAAGGATTTTCTGAGATAATCTGTTAAGTAATTTCATAATCAAAAGACTTGAATAATTTTATATAATTTTCGTCCTTCGAAAACCGGTGATGCTGATTTTCTTTCAAAAAGATTAATGCATATGCCTAATTTGTATCGGAATCGTTAAACAGTGTAATAATTTCCATTGATAGTCACGTTTGTACAATGAACTATGACGCGGTCTACAGAAAAGTATATTTTTTGGAAGTACATCATTGTTACTAGATGTATCAGGCACGAATAATCTTAAGACAGATATACTGAGATTGATTTGGCGCGTTACGAAATTATTTTTCAAGTAAGCGACCCATCCAAAAAAATACTAGCAAAGTCATTGTATCGATAGATTATTAATAAAATTCAGCACTCATACTCGCGCTCGTGTTCTGCAAGTAAAAAAAAAGTATATCTACATTGTATATCGAAATGTGAGGGGCAGATAAGTTTTGCAATCGATGTACATTGAGACTCTTAAGTCATAATTAATCATCTTTCTAATCTCCATTTATAATGCTTATAATTAAAATTTTGTAACCTTTCAGGATACAATTGTTCACCTTTTCACGTTCAATTAAAAAATGTGACTTCTTCAATTTCCACACTGTCATTATTGAAGTATTTCAGTTTTTATATTGTATACTTTGTTTGCTTTAAAAGGTTTTTTTTAACAAGCACAATCAATTTCTGAAGATAACCAGCTATAGAAAATATTTATTCGCTGAATATGGTACTTTTCAAACACTAAACAAAAAATTTACACTTCTTTCCAAAACTTTTCTTGAGTAATTGCATACAATTTTTAGTACTTTTGTAATTTCACACGGGAGAAGATATGTATTAATTAACACACTTTTAATTAAAAATTAATAATAATAAATAAATTTAATTAATTTCAAATTGAGTTTTTTTAAAATGTCTCGAATCTGGTTTAAAAATTTTGTCAATCTTGAATGCTATAGCTTGAAGAATTTGACGAATCTATTTTTAAAAAACTTATTGCGTTTTAAGCTTAAACGGTTTTCCTTAAAAAGCTTCATTTTTAAAGGTTTGCAATTTAAATTCGTTCAATTTAAAATTAAATTTATTAAATTTATATAACTCAATTTTGAATTGGTTATTTCCAACGTTGTAAATTTTTCACTTTTAAAAGGCTTAGATTGAAATGATAAGTGGGGAATTATATTAACCCTCAATAACTCCTAAATGATGTGATATTAAAATGTATACAATTTAAATTTTTAACGCCATTTCAAATACAAAAATGTTATTTTAAAGCAGTGTCTACTGAGGTATCTGCTCATACCGAATAATCCGGACATTTTTCCCGAAAATTCGGTGCACCTATTTTTTCACATATCGTTTAGAAATTCTGAAACCTTCATAATCATTTTTTACACCTTTATTACTTTTCACTTTTGCATTTTTCAAAGTTACAATTGTTTTAATTTTCTGTATTTGTTAAAGGTTAGAAGTTAAAGTCGTTCAATTTATAAATTATTGACACAATTGTTATACTTTATATTTCTTTCTTTTAACATATACGTATGACATTATTTAACTTTGAACTTTTAAATTCGTTAATCTTAAAATATTTTTAAAATTTTCAAATTGTTGCTATTTTATTTAAATTGTTTGAAATGAAAAAATATGTTCCGGTTTTAAATTAAAATACTTAAATACTTCCTTAATATTTTCAATGTGCAGTTATTCAATTTAAAGTTTCTTCCTTAACTTTTTGTTAAAAATTATTCATTTTTCAGTGTATGAAATTTGAAATGTAGACTTTTGAGTAGCCCAAAAAATTGTGTAATAATTTTTACTAATGCTGTACATCGAAAATCGAACTTATGTACCCTAGGTAGAATTACATTGAAATATTCCTAATTTCCAGAATATATATTTCGTTTTAAACGATTTTTGCCTATAAATTATATAAATACATTTGTACTTGTATTCTTTCGTTGAATTCTGAGCTAATTCCATTTACGTAGGTGAGATGTCGTAAGAGCTGAAAACCATATTTTTAATTACCAGCACTTTTTAAACTAGGAAGGGGATGTTTTATTGTACACGGAAGTCGAGATTAAAATGTAAGTAGGTAGATTTATCATTTTTTTTACATTAATGAACACAATTTGAAGATGCGCGTTTCCTCGACCAAAGTGGGCAAATAAGGCATTCCTGCCTACACAGTAACAGTATTTAATATCCAATAGGGTTCACGTACATTACGGAAGTTATTCACTAGTTGGCACTCTAGTTGTTTTTTTAAAAGTTGTAAGTCGTACGCGTCCTTACATCCTTACAATTTTATTTATAACGAATGCTCGTATGATTGGGAAATGATGAGGCCTGTAATGCGTGAGTTCATGCAAATAATTTAGCGAATGGAAACTATAAAGTAAGAAAAAATATATATTGAATGGAAAAAACACCTCTTGTTTTATCCTGACCTTCTTAAATTTATCATTGATTTTTAAGCAGATTGTATAGATCTTCGTTCTGAAATCTTGATCTATTCAGTGGGGCTTTCTGTTTTGAAGTGTAAATTTAAAAAAAAAATTTTAATTTAAAAAAAAATTTTTAAATAGACTAGATTTATTTTAACACTGAAAGATTAAAATGGAAGTTTATAGTTTGTGATTCTATTTTTTTCTATTTTTGCTCGTATTTTTCAAACTAATAATGTTGAATGAAAGACATATGTATAAATAATGCAATATGGCTTTATTTCTCAAGATACAATCGATATACATTATACATAGATTTTTTATTAAGTTATTACAGGAGGATCGTTACCTAGACCCAGACTCTAACATATTGATCCCAAGAGCAGCTAGCCAATGCCATTCCATTGGGAGACATGCAGATGGAAGTTACACGATTTTCATGTCCATTTAGCACACCTTCGTCGGAACAAATAAAAGAGATGAATAATTTATGATTGGTACCTCATGAATTATTCAAGCTTAAGTAATTATAAATTTTTTATTTAACTAGGATATACTATTTCCATTGCCTACGTACAATCTAATAATTTTTAGGGTTTCGCAGGCTACGCGGGAACCTTTATAACAATGTTCGGATGTCCGTTTATCCGTTGTTTACCACTCGTACAATATTTGGAAAAATATTTTCATCCGTCGATTTATTATGGGTTTCCTTTTATCAGTGGTTCAAACTAAGAAAAATGAAGAAATTTGGCTAAGATGGAATGGGGTTCTAAGAAGACCCCCGCGTTGGAAACTTTTCTTGTAACTGGATTTTTCGCATAGGTGACTAAATTGAAACTGTGAGAATGTAGAATTGCGAGAGAAAAAATTGCTATATTGTATTCTTCTTTTTTATATCAGTGGTTAAAAATAAGCAAAATGAGGTAATTTATTTTTTCAAAGCCCTATGCTGCCGTCCAAACTGAAAATGTGTGTAGTGCTCTCTGAGTTGAACGGAGATATTCAAGAAAAACCATTTGCGCTAAGAACTTTAGTATAGGAATACATTTTCATTAATGCAAGCACCCCTTTTTGGTAAAACGCATGTGGTGTTTCTGATTTCACAAGAAAAAATTGATTATTTCAACAATTTATATTTAAAAAATGTACTTGTGGATTTTTCTGGAATCAAATCGCTGTAAAGTTCTCGAGCGTTCGGCCCTCGATACAACAAGAGAAATCTGCAAACGTCATGCATGGCATGCCGAATTTAACCGATGTCGCTTGCGTATTTCTTCGCTTGGACATCTTTGCTAGACTCGAAACATTTACAACTTCAAACTTTACGTATAGCACATGCTGTCACATGCGGAGTTTGGATTTTGTACCAAGCCACGTGCTCGGCCACTTTTGTCAGACAAAAGATTCGCAAAGTACTTTGCTTATATTCTTCCATTGTATTTCGTGACGTATTCGCCTTCTCTTACAATTTTCAGGCACCACAAAGTACTTCCCATACATTTTTGTATTGTATTTGGTCAATTTTTATTATAAATAATTAAAAATTATAATGTTAACTATTATATTTAGACGCAGCTCACTCTCAAGATTCCACTGATATAAAAAACCCATTTTTCAAAAAAATGTCGCTTAACTATGTTTTTCCGTTGTAGGCCAGTATGATGGAAGCCTTGCTTTTAGTCAGATTTTCTTCCTGGATGACTCAAATTGAACCTCGTGGCATGTATAATTCCAATTAAAAATCAAATTAACTTTTTTATATTGTTTCCTAAGTCAGCTGTTAGATAACCTGTATACTACGAAACCCTTCCTAAAGAGCGATTACCGACCTCTTTTGCTAGATTAAAAAATATTTTTTTTTTATAATTTAATTGAAGTACACATTTTTTGTTCTTACCATTATGTTGAGCTTTTAGTGTATCCCATATGTGAATAGAATTGTCATCACTGCCACAGAATATGAATCTGCCACTAAGGGAAAGAGCACAAGATGTAAACCCGGGATTCGAAGTTGGTGGTTTAAATGTTGCTAGTTGCTGATCCGATCTCAAATCCCATAATCGAGCCGTTTTATCTTCAGAAGCTGTTACGAATCCTTGACTTGATGGGTGATACTGTAAGAAACAAATTTTGATCAACAAATCCTTCTAACTTTTAAAAGTTTGTGGAAAGAAAATATTCTATATCTGATTGCTAAACTTCTGTAAAATCCTGAAATAGTTTTAGTTGAGCTTTATTTTAGACTTGAGTTAAAATATTAAAAAGGAACTAATTAGAAGGCATACTAAAAGAAGCTTTTTGTTACTTAAATAAATTAATTTTTTCTCTGTAATAATTAGAAAGCTACAGGACAGCTTCTATTTTTTCAAACCTCTAATAATTGAAAAGTCACTTTTAATTTGTACTTACACATACTGAATTTACATCCGACTCATGTCCAAAGAAAGTTTGTTTAGCTTTTTCTTCCCGCAAGTCCCAAAGCTTACAAGTTCTGTCAACGGAACCAGTAATATAGGTACTCATATCTGGTCCCAAACTCATTGTACAAACATCTCCACAGTGTGCAGAAAAATCCGTGGTCTTTTTATTAGCTTCCAAATCCCATATGCATCTAGATTTTGTATTAAAAAATGTTGTAAATTAGGAATTTTTTAAATATTTTCCGTGCCGAATCTATATTTTATGTTAACAAATTTTTTTAGTTGAGGATAATTGAAATTTCACGTGCGGGAAACTGGGATGGTAATTTGAATTTGATTGAACATTCTCTTACACTTTCATATCTCCTGAGCCTGTGATTAATTTCGAATCATCAAGGAATCTGCATGAGGAAAGAAATCCTTCGTAGCCAAGAAGCTCTCGAACAATTTTCGCAGATCCAGTTGAGTCTCGGTTGTTCACATCGTAAACAGTGCACATATTATCCATGCCACCACATGCAACAAAATTTCCTGAAGGAGAAAAAGCCACAGACATGACCCATGCTGATCGTAGCGGGATGACCTGGACTTTATTTCCGGTCCAGGAATCCCAAATAATTAGCTTTCCATCTAAAGATCCAGTTACACAGTGCCTGAAAGTTAAAGTGAAATAGGACATTTTCATTTTTACTTTAATTTAATTCTTCAAACCACAGGAATGTATTTTTGTGTATGGATACAAAGGTTGATAACTCTGGAAATCTAGTACACAAGCCTTCGTGAGATATTAAATTTTTTTTAATGTTCTGAAATTTCTTAAAATACTTTAAAGTCTTTAAATTTCTTGAAGTCTTTCTTTGTTAGAAATATTCTGAAGTTTACGAAGTTATTGCATTACAAAAGAAGTAGCGGCAAGTTCTATGTAATTTCCAATATTTGTACGTAACCGTATATTAAATTTATGAAACCTGTTATTGAATTTTTTGGGAATTTTCATAAAATTACGAAATTGTAATGAAATTTTCGTAAATATGATTTGATTAAGTTTATTAACGGTATTCCCTTTGATACAAAGATTTGCTTACGTTTACTTTAGATAAAAAAAATTTACATAATTTCGGTTACATGTAACAGTCATAAAACTATGCGAATTAAAAATATTTATATTTACTTTCTGTTTCAGATTTAAAATTTATCTTTGACTGCTTCCAACTTAAAATGACTGTTAAATTTTTCTTAAATGCTTTTAAATTAGCTTAAAATTATAATTGTTATACATTAAAATTATTCACTCTTTATCTCCTTTATATCTTTATCTCTTTTAATCTCCTCTATGTTTGCAAATTTGAACCGCCTAAAATTATTTAAACCTGTAAGTTTTGCAATAACATAAAGTCTTAAAATTTTTTTGTTGTGTGCAGAAAAGATCAATTTTCTACTTTAAAAATATTGAGATAATTTTTCAAAAACCTGACCTACTGTCTCCACTGTAATGAACTGAATTCACTTTGTTGATATGTCCTTTGAGCATCTTTTTTGTTGTCATTTTCACTTTCGCAGCATCGGCTACACTACTGCATGCTTCTTCCAATGTCGTATCTTTTTGCTTATTCTGATCTTCCTGCAATAAAAATGGTAAAAAATACCTCTTTAAATCCATACGTAGGTATAAATACAAAAATGTAATTATAAAACAAAATAACGATTTTAAATTAATTGTAAAATCGAGATACTGTTATTTTTATAAGAAGGAAGAAAAAAAACTTAATGTGTATGAATACTAAGAAGATCAATTTCTAATAAATCACTAAGAATTTTTTATAAATAATAGTTTGGAGATTATTACGATTACATATAATTTGTAAAAGTATACCTTGCACTGGTTAATTAAATCCTCTAGTTCCTTTTTCAGGACTGCAATCTCTGGATCTTCTTTTACCATTTTTTTACCGTATTCGATAAAAGCAAAGCCAAGGAGAAAAACCGCAGTAAACTAACTACTGATGATCGATGCAAACATACTACGAACTAGTTTCCGTCAAAATGCAAAAGAAGCCTCAGTAGAGACTACTGCCCCAGTAATCATATTAAATCAACGTTTAATCCCATTTGCTGGGCATTACCTCAGCTCCTATGCGTAATTTAATTAGTTTTCTTTTATTATAACAAAAAATGCCGCAAAACAATTTCTAGCAGAAATATACAAGTAATGTTTCAGGAAAACTTTGTTTCGTTAATTTTAAATTCCAGTGATTTGATGTGATTCTTGGAGTGAAAGATCTATTTCTGCAAGTTTCGTTTGTTATTTTGCTCAAAAGTTGTTTTCTCTCATTATGCCTATTTTTACATGTAGCAGCCTGGAGAGATTTGAATCAAATTACAATTTTTTACTTTGAGATTAAGATACTTACAACGCTTTAATTTCGGTTTGAAAGCTTTGAAAAATCGGGCAATTCTAAAATTAAACTGTAAAATTTTCCTTTTGTTTGAAATAAATGCACATTTGAACTGTGCCAAAATTTAATCTTTTCAATTTCTGGAGCCATAAATATTCTAGTAGAAAATAATATTCAAAGGCTAATACTAAAATATATTTTGAACTCGAAAGGTCGTTTTCGATGTTACCGTTAGACGAAAATAGATTTCGATTAAAAATTTTAGAAATCCTCAAAAGTAATTCAAACTTAAGAAATCGAGTGCATAGCATTCTTTAGACCGACCTATAATCGTTTATCAAACCGTGAATAAATTCAAGCGAGCGGAACCATTCGGAATAGGAAGTTTACGAAGACTGTCGATTCGTTCGTCTGGATCCATTTTTTGTTACAATCAGTGAAAAACTCTGATGTTGGCTTCCACTTTCTCATATAAATTGCAAATTTCGTATGCTCCGTTTCAGTCTGGTAGAACAGCTTCAAATGGAAAGTTGATTGTAGAATTTTGTATTTCGAGAATAATTAAGTTTAATAGTATATGATTCCGTAAGTCTAAACAAATTTTTCTAAAAAATAAAAAATATTTGTTTTGTTTCGTCACAATAAAATTTCAAAATATTATTCATTTGTAGGCAGTGATTACGAAAGTATCACGAAATTTTCTGTAAAAGTAACTCGTCTATTATAGTACTAGGGCTAGTATTATGAAAATTTCCGTAAATAAGTTAGCCCTGAACGAGCTAGAAAAGGGTTTGTCTTACGGAAATTCCGTAACAGTAGACAGTTGGACTTTTTACATTTACTTTTCTGATAAAGGATATTTCAATTTTTATAATATATTGATTTTTATTTATATTCTTTGTTGTGATAAATATTTGTAAATTTTTTGTTTGTAAGTCAGAAAAGATTGTTAGCGGGCCAAAACAGGAATTGCATTTTTTTATTTGGTTTCATTCTCTTTTCTTTTTTGGCTCTTTAATATAGTTTATTTCAATTTCTATTTTAACATAAGTAATTTTAATTAAGAAAAGCAAATTAAAAATAAATTATTCTTATTTCGATGCCTACTATGATAATGATAGGTTGATGCAAGAAAAGTTGGAAAAGTGAATAGTGGGTTGCGTAATGTTTAGAGAAACATAACATTCTCATGTTATGTTTAAATTATTTTGAATAAAGTAATAATTGATAAATTATGTGATATTTTGTCTAATATATTATTACAATCTTTCAGTGAAAAAAACATGGCCAAAAGTAAAATAGCGCATCTTCTAGTTTTCGTTTCCTTATTCCTGAGCTTCGTGAGTAGTGAAATACAATTCGAAACGTGTAATAACAACTTAAAGCGAAATCGCTATGTCAGTAGAAACAACGTAAATTCCTCATGTGGCTGTGATGAATCTAGAAAAGCACCGCGGATCATCACGTGGTCCAATCAGAAGAGGAAGTGTTCTTTTATGAATATCGATAATGATGGTAATTTTGAAACATTTTTACACTCTCATCATTATTGATGGAAGCTATTAGATTAATGTAAATTTAGAACTATATCTAGTTTTCGTCAATTCTTGACGCTTTGAGAATGTGGAATATGGTCGGGAATTTTTTTTATGGTTTAAATTTAAAAATTTATAGTTTTGAGGCGTTTACATTTTAAAATTTTGAATCTGCCTTCATTTAGAGAATAACTCTCTTAAATTTTTATTGTGCCTAATATAAAATTTTTTCATATTGATATAGAAAGAATTAAAAATATGTAATTATCAAGGTTTCGAAAACTTTACATTTGAAATTGTATATACAATATTAAATTAAAAAGTATTCCAATTTATTAATATATAATTATAAGCCTTTCAAAATCAAAATTATTAAATTTTTAGCGCTTTGAATTTAAAGTCGTTCACAGTTTAAACTAACAGTTTTAAATTTAAATTTTTAAGTTTTTAATTTATTATTCTTGGCAGTTATTTAAGAACTTCTTGAAGGAATCCCCGGACTTTTGATTTTTTTTAATCCCTGACTTTCCCTGACCAATCAAATTGCCTGAGTTTTTCCTGATTTATAGAATATTTATAACCTGTGGCCATCCAGAGAATTTTCTCAATTTTAATACTTTAATTTTTCATTTCAGCTTTTTTAAACCTAGAAAAACACAATATTGATCATATTTCTATTGGAAATATTGATCTAAATTTGGACTGATCAGCCCGACTGTTTATATTTGAATTCAAGATTTCATTTCGATTCAAATTATTTTTTAAAAATTGGCTTTTATTCAGAGTTCATATGAATTTAGTTTAATATGTAAGTTCTACTTTCATATGTATTCGCCTGGACACATGCAATTGCAAATTTCCTATATATTTTTCTTCTATATTGCAATAAAATGAGCGCTAAATGTTGAACATAATTAATTGAGGAAAATTAAAATAAAATAAGTTTAAATATATATATTTTAGAGTATACTTCTTAACTTTTTTGCGGGAATATGAGGAATTCTGATTGAGCCAGCGTCGGAAGTAAACATCAGTCTGATTAATTCAGTCTGATTACTTAAAATGTGTATAAAAAGATAAAAAGTATAAATAAGGACCCAAAAAGGTGTTAAAATGGTTAGAATTTCACTAAAATCGGAATTTTCTAAGTGTGACAATAAATAAATAAAATTTATTAAATTTATTGAATAAATTATATAATAAAAAATGAATATTTTAGGATTATGTATTAATAATAATAATTGTCAATGCGATTGTGCGAAAAATCATGTCAGCTGCATACTTCATTAGTCAATGAAGCCACTGCATACTATAGCTAAGACTAAGGAGGGGAGGGGGCCTTTCCGAATTATATGGGATTAAAATTCACTGAAAGATATAAAATATGAAAATTATTACTTTTGTTTTTAACTAATAATGAAATGCAATAATAAAATAATTTTTACCTCAAATTTCTGAACAAAAGTATGAAAATAAATTTATTCAGCCCTCCATTAAATGTCTTATAGAAACCTGTAGAAATGGACAAAAGGATATATAGAACCATATGGAGCCATATAGAATTTTTATCAATTCTTCATGGCTCGATATGGTTCTATATGTCCTTTCGTCCATTTTTATAATTTTTTGTAAGGCATTTCATAGAGGGAGCGTGTTCGACATTGTTATCCACATTATAAATTTATACCTGTGAAAAGTCGATTCTGCAATATTAACCATGCCGCCTCTTAAAAAAAAAGTTTGGAATAATGTCAGTTTTGAAATGTGAAAAGTGAAGTGTGAAAATGTGTATGTATAATAAAGGTCAAACAAAACTTTACTTTTTTATTGTAAAGAAATAATTAACATGCATAACAAATGTATTTATAATCATAATTATGACATTGTTTAAATAAACATGAAATGTATAAATGTACGTTGAAAGCTGAAAATGCTAAATAAAGGCGATTTTTTTGCTATTAGGTTACTCATTGGATACGCAACTAACATCTGTAAAATTCTTAACAAAATATTATTGCTTATAAAATTGTGAAGTTAAAAATAATTAAACTTTTTTTTAATTACTGGTTTTAAATCATTCGATTTCCACGTTAGAAATGAATAGATTATCTGAGGCTCATGAAAGTACAAATTTTCTTTCTTTAAAATATCATTTACTAAAATTCCACGCCTTAATTTGATAAGTAAATTAAAATTCGTTAAAAAATAGATAAGTATCAGTAAAATATCCAATAAATAATCAAATAGCGAAAAACCACATTTTTTAGCATTTTAATAAGCTTTAAAGGTACATTTATATACTTCATGATTGTTTAAAAACCTAAATAATTGTTATAAGAAACACATTGAACAGAAAAGTCGTTTGGTTTTTGAAAATACCATCATTTTGCATTTTTTTGCTGAAACCCAAATATTGAAAAAATACGAAGTGGTTTAAACAATCAGTCAAACAATTATAAAATTCGGTCAAAAGTTAATAAAACTATATAGCAAATCGATTTGTAGTGATATAATGAAAAACATTTCAAAAAAAGATTTATAAACTTTATTATATCGCATAACTCTTATTTCTCTAATTTGGGTGTAGTTTATTGAGAACAAAAAAAGGGTCTTGTGAGGCAGTAATTAAAAGTTTGTTTTCGATTAATATTTTTTAAGCATTTTTAATAAATTAATACACTTTGAATTAACCTGAATTAAAGTAAAAATTCGAAAATCTATTTTGTTGGACCACCCTAATACTATTAGAACTATATATATAGTTTATTAGAAAAGAGTATAAAATATCAACTTGATAACTGTCGATTATGTTTAATGATTTTATTTCAAAAATTTGTATTTTAAATTTGAGACATTAATTTACTTTATCATTAAATTACATTATTTAATACAATAAATAAATGCCATGGTATAAAATTAGTGTTATAATTTGAAAGGTGCATATGTTATTATCAATTAGTCTCGGTACATAATTTTATTCTTCAACTTCACTTCGGAATAGATGTCAACCATGTAAAAGAACCAGTTTTATGAGCAAAGTTGCTTTCAAAATTTGAAGAAGTCTCTAATCTATAAAGAAAAAATTAATTAATTTTTTACATAAAAGAAAAAGGAGCAATTTATAACATTGAATGAAAAATTGTTATTCTTTGTATTACGGAAAAATAACACAAAATAAACAAGAATATTTTAATATGTTTTTAATAATAACTCTGATATAATTTAATTCTCAAAAATAGCAAAATAAAAAAGGAGCTTTGAAAAAAAATTGCAACTAAAAGAAGTAAATAAAAACAGCAGAACCAATTTTTGTACGTTATAAATATAAATAAATATAATCTAATAAAATAAATATGACTCCCATCGTATTGTACACGAATGCAATTTTTTTTGTAATAACAAAAATTAAACATGTTTTTTCAGAGCACTCTTTTGAATGATTTTTAACTGTTTGGAGCAGTCGATGTTTTTGGAACGTTCCCTACACTTTTCGTGTGTGGGTGTCATCGGCGTAAACTTTTCATTTCCGTACGTGGTAGTCGTGGACCGGGTCCGTGATACATTCAGTCGCATTCAGTCGGAGCCGCATGTCTGCGGAGACTGTGTGTCGGTTTTCACCATTTTTTTGACAATTACGTTAAAATGAATGCCAAGTACAAAGTTTTTTGGTGTTTCTTAGTGCTATTTTTTGCAGCTGCCGAGGTAAAATCCGTGAAAAAGGATGGTAAATACAACCTATTCTGTAGTAAAACATTTTTCTAGAAATTCTGAGATGTAAACGCTCCCTGCTTCAGGGGTGAATTGACCGATTGTCAATTTCATGTAATAAACACTGGTGGGCTAAAGGTCCTTTTACATTTTCCTCATAATTTTACGATGCTCGAAATTATATGCAATGTGATCTTGAGTTAATTTAATTTCTATCAATTTTAATCAATGAATAATTGACCCAGTATTCTTTTATTTGAACTTTAAAAAATTGTGCTATTGTATTTATATCTTTTAGATTAAAAGTTTCTACATTTTCGGCGCGCTCGTCAGAACCTATATGTATTTTTTACTTCTGTCGGGTCTATTTTTGTCTTTCTCCATCATTTACTTTTTAGGCTCCGAAATGCCAAACTTCGGCATTTCTTTTTTTTAAACTTGTGCCTTAAATTAAATTATATTCTTAATAATAATTTTAAAAATGCTTTCGTTATTTTGTTACGAAAAATTGCAGTAACTTGTTGAAATATTGAATTTGCGAGTTCAGGTATTTTGCAAATAAAACTAAAAAAAAGAATCGTAGAAGAATGAAATCATTATTTAACCTATTTTTACCCAAATGAGTGGAAATTCCAAAAGATTATTGAGTATTTTAACATGAATAATAAAGAATAGTTTCTTTGTTAAAAAAAAATAATTTTTAACTAATGAGAATTAAAAGTGAGTAGGGTATATTAAACCTTATCTTTCTACGTACATATTTCTTCCTGCGAATTAAAGTATATTAGACAAAATTGCATCATTAGTATCATTACCGTATACAAACCAGTATTTCTATTGTATATTTGTCAACAAGAGTACTATTATTTATACTATAATTCAAAATGCAATCATCACTTATATTTTATGTTTCAGATTTATTAACATTAAAATATTTTATTACATATCTTTTAAGATATTCGAAAGTTCCAACTAATTGTTCTCTTATTAAAAAATACATTTTTCTTTGAAGTGGAACAAAAGCTCATCAATATCTATTTTCGAATCAAGTCAATTACTTTAAAATAAAATTGAAAAATTATACAATGTGTCATTTGGGTTCTTTTTCTACTAAGTCATTCAACTTTTATAAAATTAGAAAAAAAATCATGAGAAACAAGGAAAAACATAATATTGAAAATTAAGAACACTTTTTATCTTACACATTGCTTAATACATTTCCAGATTATGGAAGATTCATTACTTCTGTTCGAGATCTGGAAAAGTAGTTAAGACTTTATTAGTATGTAACTATTATTTATTTTCCCGTTAACATTATTATGTCATTGAAGAAATTTTATTGTTCCACGTTTTTTTACTTTTTTCAGTTTAATTACTTAATATTGTCTTTTTAATTATGTAGTGAGCATTCTTAGAAATTTTAAGTTACAGACAATTGAAATTAAAATATTTATATTACCAATTGATTAATATTATTTGGTAATTATAAAACTAAAAAAATTGAAATAAAAATTTCTGCAGGATTAAATGTTATTTATCGCTAACTTTACTGATTTTTTCTTGTTTTTGTTATCTCTTATATCCGGTTAAGTGATTCGTGGCATACGTAACAGTCGACATTTCGATGAAAAAACTGCTTTTTTCATCCCTGTCTCTCTTCGAGGGAAAATAGGATCTAAATTTGTAATACACGTATCGTTTGCATATACATTGGACTCTATTAATAGATTTCTCTGAAGAAATTTTAAGTTGGATAGAACTTTCAATCTGGTGTCTATCATAATACGCCTTCAATTTTTAAATAGCTCAAGATAAAGTTCAGTATCAATCAATTAATAAATGTTTGTGAATAAGTCTATTTGGAATTTGAATAAAATAATTCTGTTAAGTATAATAATAATAATAAAATAATAGTGTAATAATAATATTAGCTACATAATTATTATTTGATTGTTTATTCTGGCGTTTTCAATGAGATAGCAAAAGTAGCGTATTCAAAAAAATGGCTTTATAAATAATAATATTGGGTGATTTTAAAAATATCGCAAAAAAAGGTTTTGCTTAGTTTCAATTTATTTATATTTTCACCAAATATCTGAAATTGATTTTTATGACAAAATTTTGTGTAAATTGGTTCTCAATGTATTTCTTAGAAATCCTTGCGAAACGTAACTTCTTCCACGTCGCGTAAAGAAAACGCTCTAGAGTCTAGAGTGAAGGCTTAGTGCATACACTGGACGTAATGCGGTTCCTCGGCACTACTTTTTCAGATGACATAATCGACACGTTGTATCAACCAAGCCTTAAGGCTGAGCGATCAGATCTAACGAAGCTTTGAACATCTTTGTGCATTATTTAAATTTAAAAATGACGCTACATTAAATACAGTTAGTGAATCATATACTAAATACATATTATAGATAATTACAAGTTGCAAATAAACTACTATCCAAAAGGGAAAAATAGAACTCAAAAACAAAACAAAACTGTTTACAAATTTTTAGCTAACTTATGATTTGATTCTATTCATTTTCGAACGGATATATATTCCATATAACAAAATTTTGGAACTTCTTTTCAACCAACAATATTCGCTGATAAAAAATGCGAATTTTCACTTGAAAAATCTACATTTAAAAAAATGTTAGTTTCGAAAGTGGATTTCTGGGAAGGTTTTAATCAGATTAAAATGCATTGTGAGCATTTTTAATACTATAAACCATAAATCAGATTGTGTGTTTCCGCATTAGAATTGCTGGTAATTCGCATTAATTGTCATGGCCCCAAAGATATTAATTGAAGTCCCTACACTTCATTGTTAACATTAGCAAATCACTTGGTGCTTTTGAAGCTTGTCGAGTGCGACACTTTTGTCCCGTTAAAAAAAATTGTCTCTGAACATTGGCTCTTCTTTTGAATAATAAACAAATATATTTATTTGCATTGTCACTAATTCATTCTTTATCAGATTCGGGGGGAATTTTCTGAATTTAATAAAAATACTATGAGTTTGGAAAATTTTTCTTTATTGTCTATATCAGGATGGCCAGTGAAGAGAGTGACTTAAAGATCAAACTTAAAATAATAAATGATAGTGAATTATTTTAGACCGGAAATTAAACAAATTATCAGTAGAAAAGTGTTTTTGATTGTTAATTCATAATACGTAAATTTACACACCTTTTTAGAAAAATTTTAAGTGACTTTAATGTATTTAAAGTATTTAAACTTAACGTGTGAAATGTTAAAAGCAAAATGAATAAAAGGGCTAAAGAGGCTGGAAAAGCTTAAATTAATAAAAAGAAAACTGGAGTACCAGAATTAAAGCGACCAGAGCGGGTGATATCAAACACGTAATTTTAAAAGGATTATATGCAAAATGTGCTGAATTCAATTTTCAAATTGTCCTTGACACACATAACACACATAACGTTTAATTTTGAAGGCTTTAAAATTTAAGAAATAGATAAAAGAATTCTGTTTATCATATAAAATTTTCGGTTTCAGACGTAGTCGTCTTCACCGTTGCCACAAATGATACCGACGGGTTCAGAAGGTACGTTAGATCCGCGAGAGTAAACGGATTTGATGATAAACTAAAGGTCTTGGGATTTGGAGAGGTTTGGAAAGGTGGAAATGTTAGAAAATATGCAGGAGGAGGGCATAAAGTAAACCTCCTTAAAAAAGCTCTCGAAGAATACAAAAAGGATACCGAGAAAATTATTATCTTCACGGACAGGTAAATTTAAACATTCTTCAATTTATACAAAAAATTAAAGCCGCGAAAAAAATTAAAAATTGTCAACTCTGTTTGTATTTTTTCAGTTACGACCTGGTGTTTCTGTCAGATTTGGACAGAATTTTAGAAAAATTCAAGGAGTTCGATTCACGAATCCTCTTTTCTGCCGAAAGCGATTGTTGGCCAGATAAATCTCTTGCTTCGAAATATCCTTCTGTTGCTCGAGGAAAAAGATTTCTAAATTCTGGGGGTATTATTGGATACGCCATTGATCTCTATTCCATTTTATCTGATCGAGAAATTGAAAATTCTGACGATGATCAGCTATTTTTTACACACATTTATCTGGATCCGGAATTGAGAGAGAAACACAAAATCAAATTAGATCATAAATCTGAAATCTTTCAGAATCTCTATGGAGCAGTAGGTAATTAGACAACCAAATAATTGAATTTTATAGGTCTACTCAATTAAAATTAGTTGTACAGTTTTATTGAACTATTTAATAGATTTATTAAAGTACTCTTAAATTGTAGCCGATGTTGAGTTGAGGTTCAAAGGAAACGATGCTTATCTTCAAAATACTGCTTATAACACCGTTCCGTTAGTTGTGCATGGAAATGGAATTAGTAAAATAGTTTTGAATTACCTCGGAAATTATTTGGCCCAAGCCTGGAGTCCAGAAGAAGGTTGTTTAAATTGCTGGGATGATGCTATCGAATTGCCAAAGAATAAACCTGAAACTTATCCAGTAATTTTGATCGCCGTATTCATCGAAAAACCGATGCCTTTCTTGGAAGAGTTTTTTGAAAAGATTTACACTCAAACTTATCCGAAATCAAAATTGCATCTTTTTATTCATAATTATGTCCCTTATCATAAGGATGTCGTTGATAAGTTTATCGAGAAACATGGAGACGAATACAAAAGTGTCAAGAAAATTCTACCTGATGATGGAATTGACGAAGTTGCGGCTCGTAATTTGGCAATGTATGAATTTGAAAATATATAAATTTTCTATTTATATTGTTCATATTGGGTTGAAGGACTTTGTGTTTTTAAAAAAATTGTAAATTTAAAAAAAAATTTAATTACTTCTCAAGAACGGACATACGCTTTGGCATGTTTTTCAAAATAATAATTACCAAAGAGATCCGAAGCTCCATTGTCCTTATTTTTAACCGGCTTCAAAAAGAAGGAGGTTTGACCTCCTTCTTTTTTTTTAATTTTTAAAATTTTGTGTTTTTTAATTTTAGGGATCATTGTTTGTTAAAAAAGTGTTCTGGATATTTCTCGCTTGACGCAGAAGCGCATTTAGACAATGAACACACCTTAAGATTGTTGGTGGAACAGCAAAGAGGGATTGTTGCGCCGCTGCTTATAAGACCTTTTAAGGCCTGGAGTAATTTCTGGGGTGCAGTTACCGATGACGGATTTTATGCTCGTAGTTCTGACTACATGCAAATCATCCACAATGAACGAAGGTATGTAAAATAGAAATATAAAAACGAGACAGTGCCTAGCAATTAGTCTTAAAGTATTTGACTCTGATTGCTGCAAAATATCCTTTTAAACAAAAGAAGAGCTTTTTATTTTCTGACGGAAGTAACGAATACAAGTAAACAAAACTGCCAATGTCCATTTTTTACAATACATTTTCTGAATGTCTGAAAGTTAGGAGGAAGCCTAAAATTAAAGGTTGTCATGGATTCTTATTTCGAAAAATATCAGTAAAAAACAGAAGTTTCAGAAGTCCAGAATTTTGAATAATATTCAGGCTTACAATTACAAATTTAATTGATTTTTTACCCGGTTTAAATAATTTAACAAGATACAATAAACTGATTTATATAGTTGCCCTAAATTTTAATTTATTAGAAAACAATGTGATCATATTGAAATTCAATCTAAATTTACTACAGATTTAAAAGTGAAATTACACCATTAAGCCGTTTCCCTTTCGGGGTAGGTGTGACTGATTCGGTGGGGAAGGAAGTAGAGTTAGGAAGGGAATATAGAATTTTTAAATTGATCTAGAATTCTCGTGTTATTTATTTAAATAACACGTTCATTCCTCAACACTGTTCCACTCTATTAACACTTTTAATTACTATTTGTCACCATAGTTTTCTGACCTGGCATACTTATCTAGCTTCTTTCACGTCTATGCATTTTTTCATGCAAGCTCTCGTGTTTCTGTGGCTTCTTATATCTCTTCTAACTAGGGTCTCATTCGTACATTATAACCATTCTTTCTGCGGTATGCCTCTGGGCACGCTGCCATTCACTTTACCTTGATACACTTGTTTCGTTAGTCGTTCATTTCACATTCTCTCAACATGCCCAAACCTCTCTCACATGCTCGTACACTTTGAGAGTTATCTCGTTACTCTGTCCATCAGAGTTTTCCCGCATATTATAAGCAAGAGTCTCATGTCAAGCCCGTTAATTTTACTCTTATCTTTTTCTTTTTAGGTCCATGTCTCGCTACCGTATAGCACAGTCGGTACAAATATATAATTATGTATTCCCATTTTAGCTTGGTTTTAGGTTTTTTTTTAGACTTGCTTGCCATAAGAACCTTATCATCTGTTTCGAGATCCACACCTTCTTTGCCGAAAAGAAACGTTCTTAAACACTTGTCCGTGAATAATATAAATAACCATAAAGACATAACGCATCCTCGTCTAACTTCTGGCATAATATCGAAACAGTCACTCCATTTCCCATTTACCCTTACACTCGCGTTGCTACCTGTGTATATTGTTTTTATAGCTAGTAGGAGCCATCCATTGACTCCGTACTCTTTCAGGACTTCCTAAAGTTTACTTCTATCCACCTCGTCGAAAGCTTTTTCTAGGCCAACAAATGCACAGGAAACTTTTTGCCCACTCTCAAACTTTTTTCTGCGATTTGCCTTAAGCTAAATATTTGATCCGTATATGACCTTCCTAGCATTAACCCAATTTGGACTTCCCAAATATTTTACTTACGATACTTAATAAGCTGATTCCTCTGTAATGATTGCAGTCGCTTTTGAAATGCTTTAGATAATTAATTTTTTTATGTTAAAATTATAATTAATTTGAATTTAATAGAAATTAGTTAAAGTTGAATACCGTTCAACGTGTACGCATTTTAGCGGTTTAAATTTTACTTGAATTGCTGGATATAATTTTAATAACAAGTTTACATCGCCGGCATTTAATTAGAATTCCTATTCTTAAATTTTAATTTGAAGTTATTTGTATCTATTCCAATTAAAATAGGAATTTTCAGAGTTCAGTTTGAATTTAACATAATTAAATTTTAACGGATCGAAATTTAATTTTAATGATTGCAAATGTAGAATGTTATTTGAGATGCTAGAGTTTGCTTGGAATTTAGAGAATGCTAGAATTCTATTCGGATTTTTTAAACTTCACTTTAAATTACAAGAATTTATTTTAAATTTTCTGTAGCCTAGTATATGGTATTCAAATGCAAATTAAATTAAATTATAGAAAATTTAAATATTACACTAGCCAATTAAAACTGCTTTCTAGTAGCTATCAGATTGAATTCCAATTGTTAATATTGAATCTTTACTTTTCAAATTGAATTGCAGCAATTGAAATTTAAGATGCGAATTTAATAAGTTTAATTTGAATGATATTAAATAAAAAAGCCAGGAAATTTATAACGTAATTTAATTTAATTCAAATTTAATTATAAGAATTTAAATCGGGTTAAATTCGAAGATTAACAAAAGTAACTTAACTCATTTTCTCAATAATCAATATAAAGCATTAAATTTAAATTTGAACTCAAGACTCTAAGTGATGTTAAGAATTGTCAGCAAGATATATGTTTAGCAGGTCTATAACTTTTAAATTATGGTTAAACATAAATATTTTCGATTTGATAAATATTTAAATACTCAAAAAAGCGTATATATAAGTTTCTGAAAGGTGTACATATAAACTTTTCAGTTTATTTATATACGCTCAAACTATCAATTATTCTTTATTTTAATTTGTGGAAATAAGTGTGAAACTTATATCGGGCTAATGAAAGGGATGAAACAGTGAAAAATTTACCAAGAATAATGATAATTTTGTTTGTCTACTGGTCTATATCAATATTATTAAAATATTGATAAATCTTAAGATTAAGAAAAAAATGCCTCCATCTCCGCTGGGATCTGAACCCAGGACCTTCAGATTTCCGGTCTAATGCTCTTACCAACTGAGCTACGGAGAGGCGAGAAAATTTTCTTCACAACCTCCTTACAAGCTGGATGACGATGGCATCCTTGATACTTGTAAGATTTTTCTT
>JAAAKG020171858.1:0-27335 GCA_010014905.2 Druon quercuslanigerum
ATTGTAACTAGCGGTATTTATGCACTGTTATCTGTGTTAACAATTACTATTTATTTCGAGTAAATTTGTTAATAAATACATTCTATTTTATATTTTTGCAATTTTCCTTCAGATTTTTTCTTATAAAATAGTCTATTATACATTTAAAATAAGATCTTCTGGATCAATACTATGTCAGCTTATATAATATTTAATATCTTATTTAGAGTCGCTGTGTTTACTATACAGAGTATATTTCGAAATCAATTCAATTCCTTAAATGAGGCTATCGCCTTTAAAGTTCATTCACCTTGCATAAACCTCTTGTTGAGTAAAGACTCAATTTAGTCTGTTATTAATTTCTATTCAAATTATTTGGCATTTATCCTCGCCGGAAACACTCAAAAGGTATGAAAACGATTATCATAATCTTTAGGGGTTTCGCTGACGCCCTATACTAATCGCAGGCTTACACAAAGTTTATTACCCTTGTCACAGGAAAATATTTTTAACCTACTTTGTAATTTAGCCTATTTCTTAACCAGGGGAGAAGAGGTATAGTCCCTTCTGCTCATAAGCGATTAAGGTTTTTAAAGTTAGATTTTATATTTCAAATACTAGTTTCTTCAGCCAGGGTTGGCAGGTGTACTACGCCCTGCTCTTCAGTTATTCAAGAGAAATCTATACAATATTTTCCAAGTTCTCGACCAAGAAGGCGCTTTCAGCTAAACAGAAAATTTATGCTTTTGAATTAGAAGACTAATTCGTCTTGAAAAAATTTAGCGTAAATCAAAATCGCCCGTAAAATATTCTGAGGTAAATTCGAGAGACAGGAGCGCCCTCGGGACCGGATTTACACGATATACGTGCTTCCACTCCAGAGATCTTTTCTTTTTAATGAAGTCTTGCGATCTTAGGATTTTAAGCCTAAGAATTCAAGTTATCTCAAAGTTTTTTCTTAAGGATAGCAAGTGCTCCAGAGAAAATTATTGCGTAAACCACGCAAACATCCTGTCCGGCTGTAGTCACTCAAGGCTTTAGGAGTGCACGCCTATATTCGACGGTGGCGCTATCAAACGGGCCCGTAGGTTTTTAAGATAAGATAATTCGATTTTCGAAGTTATATCCTGATGATTTGTAGATAATCTAATAAAAAAAGTTTTTAAATTAAAAAAACCAGTAGAAAAACAAACGGATGTACATAAATAATTACTGGAATAATTATTTATGTATTTCCGTTTGTTTCTCCATTAATTTTTCCATTAAAACGAGTTTTTAACTCATGTGCTTTAGATTTCTCAAGTGTTTTCAAATTGTGGAGCCTCGTTTTCATCTTCCAAGACGATGAACTCCACATTCCCGTAGTCCATTTCGTCATCCACTAAATCAAATTCAGCTTAAGGGATGTAGAATTCAACTTCTTGGACTTCCGAATTCTCTATTTCACTTGATTTATCCATTTTCAACCGCACAATCCAACAAAAAATTTCACAAGTTTGGCGTCACTTGACGTTGACGCGCGTTTGGTAAACAACGAAGGAGTAAGAGAGATAGATGTAACGTCGACCCCTCAGCGAAGTTTAGCGGGGAAAGACCTACAGAGCCTTCTAACGATGCCGCAAAACAGGACCAGAATATGTGAGATCAGAGTTACCTATACTAGTGGCCACAGCGTGATAACTGTCGAGCCTTTTTTTTTTAAATACATTTGTTTGAGACATTTTATATATAGATATTTGGTCCCTATCTTAAGCGATTTTACCCTAAATTAATTTTGAATTTAATTTTGTGATAATACTTGTGTTTTCTTTAATCTAGTTATATGTGCATGTTCTCAGGAAAAATATAATAAAATCCTGTTTAGTTTCTTATACCTCTGTGGAGTCTGCGTCGTGCTGCTCTATTTATGGGCCAATCCCCATCCGCGGGCCTCCCTGCTCTACTAGAGTATTTTAGTGGGAGGCTGCGAGTCTGCGCTCTCTCGTTGCCCTGCTATGATGCAACGTGTTGCCTGCCCCTTCGACGCGGTATATAGAATTGCCTATTTGGTCTCATTCTTTTTATTATTACTCCAACTTTAATTTAAAAATTCGTCATAATGCTGTTATTTAATTGCATCCTATGTACAGAGCAATAAATATTTGCAATTTTTCGAAAAAATTTTAATATTTTCCCGACGTAAATGTAACGTTAATTAAAGACTGTGGAGGATCTGCGACATCGAAATTTGTTCTTTCTAAAGCGAGCTCTTACCTCGTTTCTGGTTTTTTTCAATTTTATAGACTACAAGCTGAGATATGCGAATTTTAATATTGCACTTTTTCAAAAATAGCCCATATTGATACTCGAAGATCTTTTTTCAGACAGCACATAGTTTCAAGAAATTCGCAAAAAATAATCTTTAAACATCCCTTAAAAAAACGCAAAAAGACCTAGAAGGTATTTGGACCTTGCTCCGCAGATATGAATTTTTTTATTTTGGTTTTAATGACTATGTTGCGCTTGTGCGGCAGGCTAGCCGCTGCTCGGCCGTTGGTAGTTTAGAAATTGCTTTGTCAAAAATAGCGAGGGAGTGAATTTAAAAAATTTAGGTCGTTTTAAAACAATTTGGTTTTTTGGATAAATAAATCAGCGCGGCTGAGTTTTTCTGGGTAAAGCTGAATACTCTTTAGATTTTTATTGTTCTTGGGATAATGTTTTCAATTTAAAAGATGCTATATTTAAAGTTTTTGCAATGCAAAGTACTCTGGAATAAAAATTAGTTCTCTAAAAGTGTTCTTTTTATCTTCTGTTGAAAAAGTTAATGTTCAAAGTTCACTTTTAAGTTAATAAATAATTTTTTGTGTCAGTCGCCTTTCTTGAGAGTTTCTCTTGAGACTGGAAATATCCAGATATACACTTGCATTTTTACTCATCCGAATCTCTAGTCCTGCCCCTGAAGACACAGCTAGGCGAGCATCTGTGGTGAGAGAGCGTCAGCAAGAACCCTGAAGATCATAATAAGCGTTTTCACACCTTGTGAGTGTTTCTTGAGAGGCTATATGCTAAAGATTTTGAACAGCAATAAATAACAGACTAAACTGAGTCTTTACTAACATCTAAGTCTAAACTAAGTCTTTAACCTCTACAAGAGGTTTATGCAGGGTGAATAAACTTTAAAGGCGATAGCCTCATTTTAAGAATTGAATTCATTTCGAAATAGACTCCGTATATTTCCTCCACAGTCTTTAATTAACGTTACATTTGCGTCCGGAAAATACATAGAAGCATTATGACAAACTATTAACTGTTTAATTTCGAAAATGGCGCTTTTTCTAAGATTTCGAACTTCCAGGGGTTGTGAAATCTTACCGTTTTAACCGCATCAGTCAAAACTTGGTGAATCAACTTCTTTCATAGAATGCTTCCACACAAGAAATCAGCAAAACCCGTGAGATGCGTGCGCAGCGATTTGAAGAACTTCGCTGACCTGACTTATATATATGGGACGTTCTTTCTCAACCGTAACACCGCGCTATCAAAAATTTCTGTTGATCGATTTTAATGACCTTCAACTTAAAATGTTCCTTTTTAAAACCGCCGTCTGGGACCGTGTGACTTTTTTGAGAATTTCAATACGGTAGCACAGAATAGCGGCAGAAAAAGACATAAAAATCGACTGTTTGGATCAAACAGTTTTGAAGAAAGAAGTATTGATCACCATTTCGATTAGTTTCGGGTTTAAATTGTTGGTAACTGACGGCCCTCAAAAGTTGGTAAGGTAGGTTAGCGAAATTTAACATGTCCGATCCAAGATGGCGGACAACGATCCTATATGGCGGACGGAATATTTTAAAATCACACGATTTCTGTCAAATTTAATTCAGAAAAGTTTTTTGGGTCGCTGATCACGAATCTGAAGTCAGATTTCCAAAATTCAATATGGCGTACCGAAAATTACGACAAGAATCTAATATGGCGGACAACTTTTTTTCAAGTTAACCGATTTCATCCGAATTTGGTTTGCTTATGTTTTTGGCGTCGCTGGTAACGAATCTGAAGTCCAATTTCCAAAATTTAAAATGTCGAATCCAAAATCCGGACAAGAATCCAATATAGAGGACAAATTTTTTCAAATCAACCGATTTTAACTAAATTTGGGTTACAAAGGTTTTTGGAGTCGCTGGTCTCGAATTTGAAGTAGGATTTTTAAAAATGCAACATAGTAAATTCAAAATGGCGGACGAGATTTTTGAAAATCAACCAATTGTCTCTTGCATTAAAATGTTCCTTGTGGAAAGTTGACAAAGCTTTCTGCGTTTACAGGGTTGAGACAGTCTTACTGTAATAAAGCCCGCATTACTTTTTTTTCGTTCTTTTCATTTTTTTCTGTTTTTTTTGTTAGTTTTTTCCTTCTTTTAATTCTTTTTTTCTTCGCTTTTTTTATAAATAATCTTTAAATTTATTTTAATATGTTTTTACTATATTTAGGAGCATTCAGTTTTTGATAGAATTTCGGATGTATCAGAGAATCTCAATTTAGCAAGAGTTTTGTTGGAAGATACCTGCAAAGAAAGAGCTTTGAAAATTTTTAAATAGGCGAAAAATAAATTTCCCGTCCTGTCATTTTTCCACTACACTTAAAAGGACGAGGATATAACATCTAGGAAATTGTCGGAAAGATTTTCCAGTGCACCACCAGTAACAAACGTTTCCAAAAGTCATGCTTCTAAGATCTACTCCAGCAAAACTTTTGCTACATTTAGACAATCTGATGCATCCGAAATTCTATCCACAACTGAATACTCCTAAATAAAGAAAGAACATTTTAAAATAAATTTAAAGATTATCAATACAAAATTCAAAGAAAAGAAGAATTAAGAAAAGGTAAGAAAAACATTTTGAAAAGTAACAGAACAACAAAATAAAAATAAACAAAACGAAAAAAGTAATGCGGGATTTATTACATAAAGACATCCTCAACTCTGTAAAACGCAGAGAGCCATTTTGAATCCGCCATTTTGAATTCGCCATGTTGAATTTTTTAAATCCTACATGAAATTCGTAATAAGTCACCCCAAAACCATCGTATACTAAATTTGGCTAAAATCGGTTGATTTTAAAAAATTCTGTCCACCAAATAGGACTGTTGTCCGCCATCTTGGAACGGGCCTATTGAATTTTGTTAACCTACCTCACTAAATTTTTAGGGCCGTCAATTACCAACAATTTCAGCCCAAAACCAATAGAATTGGTTGTAATTTTTTTTTTAAGTTTTTTGATCGAAACACTCGATTTTTATCTAATTTTCGGACAGCATTTTGAGCCGACAAAAGAAAATTTTTTTTAAAAGCCACACGGGTCCAGAGGGTGAGTCCAAAAAAGGAACATAGGGAAATAAAAGGTAAATAAAATCCATAAATAAAAATCCATAAATAAAAATCCATAAATAAAAGCCATGTAAAGGCCCAAGGTAAATAAAATCCATCATCAGGAAAAATTCGAAAATAATCGACAGTTATTTTTTTATTTTAATGTGACACTCGAGAATCTAGAGATGATTTTTCAAAATTTGGTAATCGGAAAAAATCATTTTCATCAATTTTGAATATTAAAAATTATTTCCGTACTGAAAATACGCATTTACCCATAAGATTTGCAAAATAGTATAACATACCTTCTGTTGTTTTTTTCATAACAATATAGTAAATTTTTATAAACAGTTTCATGTATTTAGAACTTGGAACCTTTTTTCCCCGTCTATGTTTTTAATTTAAAACTTTTTTTCTAGATTGTCAAATGTGCAGGACAAATTTTTGAATGGAGAATTGAAAACTCCAAGTGCACCCTAGCCGCAACGTGAGCGGCGAATTATAACAATTTGCAACACTTGAACAATTTTGATCAAATTTCAAGCACTAAACGCGAAAAAAATGTTTTGTAAAAAAAATTCTGATTGTATATCTGCCATGTAAAGACGAATATATATATTGTAACCCGCGAGTTACATATTATAGCCTCTCTATAGGCAACCAGACATACCGCGAGGTAGGGACAGGCATTACAGGGCAGAATGAAAGCGCAAACTCACAGCCTCCCACTAAAACATTCTAGTGGAGGTGCGAGACCCGCGGATGGGGACTGGCCTATAAAAATAGAGACTCGACACAGAATCGGCAGTTGGGGGGTTGCATGGGTTACGCAACAGTTTTTCTCTTTAGGACCTCTTTCCGAAACCCTGTCCTTTGCGACGCAGGTAGGCTGGCGTCTGCAGTGAGCGAGCGTATGCCACCCAGTTCCTTATTGTTTAAGTGCATTAGCGCTGGGCGTCAGAAGGTGCCTCGATCACTTCGATCTTTATTTTTACACCCTTTAGGGATTAACTTAAAAAGGCTAGTTGCGAAGACCATAATAGATCTTATAAATTTAGGGATTATCTTGCCCGTCTTTGAAGGTGAATGCACCTTCTGCTATGTTATTTTTCGATTGATAAATATAGTTATTGTAAGCGATATGGAATATTGAATATTTTAGAGAACTGAGTTTCCCATTGGGTTAGTCAAAATAGTGACTATCTTTTATTATAACTAAAAGCCCATGCAAGGCAAAATTATAAAATAATTGATTATGTCCTAAAAATAAACCAAAAGTTCTCGCGTAATAAAGAGTTAATTAATAAATTTAGCTCAGGATTTAGAAATGATATGTATGTAGGTTTAGAAAGAGAGACTTTTGAATAAATGAGTATTGAGGAAAATATGAAATCTTATTCTTCCTCCGTGCGAAGTCCCACTTCTTAATAAAATTATCTGAAAAATGATTAAATTGTTCACTAGTTAACTGCGTAAATTTTACTAAACGCATCTCTAGCCTTTCGGAATCATTTATTATACTAACTCTTCTGGGTAATAAAAAATATCAAGCTCTGCAAATCAACTTGGATATGAACGGCGAGAATTATTTAGAGTCTTAATATTTTCCGTTTTCGCCTACAGTATAAAATTTGATGATGGTATCATTTCGTCATCTGAAGTATCCAATTTTGTATTTTGAATGTCTGAAAAAATATTTGTGATTCTCTTAATTCTGTGTGGTATTCTGTTTCAAGAGGTTATTGGGAGTTTTTTGGAAGATAATCATAGTAAGTGAATTAAATTTCTTAATAAGCGTTAGTGGTATCAAGAAAATTCCTATCTGAATTCCTTGAATACTTAAAATTCCCTAGATTAATTGAAATGCAATAACTCGGTTAGCGCACGAAAACACGTAAAAGCATTGTCCATGAGGGAAAATCGATTGATGAGAAAGAAAGTGGTCTAAATTTAGAAGAGAAATATACCTTTGTAATCATACCTTTGTAATCATCAACATAAAAAATAAATTCAAAACAAAACTTTCCAATGGAAAATCGATTTCTTATAAAATACAAATCGCGATTATTCGACCGCTTGTTAATAAAAACGCTTAAGATATTTATGGTATATACATGAAACGTAAGCGATGACTACAAGAATGGCATTGTTTTTAAAGAAGCGTATGTTTATTGCTATTTAGAAAAATTAATTTTAAACCAAAATTAAATTTAGCAATCTTTGAAATAAATTATATCGAGAAAGTTGTGCACTAGACCTCAAGAAAATTTTCCTAAAAATTTGAAAATATCGGTCGAAAATTGTGTAAATGGTAGAGAGTTGAAGTTAACACACTTAGCCACTGGAGCGTTTTTTGTTGTTGTTTTTCCGCTACTACTTTAATCATTAACCGATTTTTCAAATTTTAGGTCAATTTTCTTAAAGTCGAGTGAAAAACTTTCCTGTGGTAAGTTATTTCAACCAGCATTTTTTCGATGACTGTTCCATTGGTCGAAGTTGGTAATACACGGTTTGCGCTTAAAAATTAATTTTTTTAATTAACAGCAATAAAAATATACCTTTTTTTATAAATCACGTTGTTTTTAGTAATCGCTTTCGGGCTAAGAAGATAATATAAAAATTTTATCACTTTATAAGGACTTCGCAAGGTTATCAGATCGATTTAAATACTTCAGGGAAAGTAGATAATCGGAATACATCACTCAGAATATACATTTTATTTAAATGAATTTATTAATACTATTCTGCTAAACTACATATCAATAATATGTACATGAAATGACCTGGCGCCAGTAAAAACATCACTGGATTGTGGTGCGCGCGCAATTTTTTGACGTAATTTCCGCGTCACGAACGAGGTTTTGAGGGGTCACGTGACCACGAAACGTAGTCCACAGCGACACGAGCAAGTGCGACACGAACGAGGTCTCACTATAATATAGTAAAAAAAAAACAGAAACCGTCAAAAAAACTGGAACAAAGTTACTACTAGCGCCGCCGCATGGTTGTTTTCAACACATGGGCCATTTTCAACTCTCGGTGACAGGAAGATGAGTAAAATGGAGTAAAAACTTCTAGTAAATCATTTTCTGTCGATTTGAATTAAATTTTGATCTTTTACTCGGTAACTTCAGTTGTGAAATATAAAAGTTATTGCTAGTTACGTCGATGGATACTAAAAAAACAGCCAGGTTTTGTTAATTGTTTTTTTTTATTTTCGAAAAAATTTCGTAGTGTTTGCTCTCAAAACATAAAGGAAAAGTATCGGAATAATTTTTCTTAAATCCAAAGTGCAAGCAGAATCCAAAAAGGAATTCCTAATTGTCAAACGACGGATGTTGATGTATCGTCGACATAACCTCAACAATATTTCCAAAGACACTTATATTTGCATGCATATGTAATTTATATTGCATTACAATAAAAATAATAAAGATAAAGATTGTGTTGCTCTTGAGCCTCTCCTAAGGATTCTTAAATATAAATTACAAAGTAGTTTATTATTTCTTTCTTACGTGACTTCAACATTTTCCTCTGGCGTGTGAGGGCATCTGTTAAAGCAATTTTCCGGGTACATAATATTTTTTTTTATTCGGGCTTAAAATAAAATGACGTCAGTTTTACTATGGAACTTGTTACACAATGTGCCCACTTTTGTAGAGAATTACGCATATAAGAACTAAAAGGAATTTAAAGGAATATAATATGATTATATAATAATATCACTGAATTTAAAAAATTGAAATGTATTTGAAATAATTAAAAGTTGAAAGTTTCCAGATTTTCTTGGATATTGTCTCTCGGCGATTTTTAATTATTCTATTAGCAATAAAAAAATACTGTCTATTTCAGTTTCGACAAGGGTTTCCATGCCTTTTCGATTGTTCCTAAGCATTTAAAAAAAATTGACGTTCAAAAATGAAGGTCGAAAATAAATTTGACTTTTTTCAGGATTTTTGTTTTTTTTTTTGTCAAACGAAAGTTTAGGTGTTTTCTATAAGACTATTTAGATTAGAAAATGTGATTCAAATTTTTAATTTGCCAAAAAAAGCGTTAATTACTCCGGTACAGTCATGATTCAACACTTTTCAAGTTATGTTGCAAAAACTTTTAATGGAAACAATATTTTAATAAAAAAAATTTCTCCTAAGACTATTCTTGTTAATATTTAAAAGAAATTTAATAAACAAATGCATTATTATGGCATTTGTCGTCACAAAAATTCGTTTTTTTCTATGTAAATTTTTTAAATTGAGAATCACATGATAATTTAGGAAAATTCATAATTTGTTGATGAATTTTATAATTTTATTTTAAAAAACTTAATAAACAAATTCATTATTCGAGCACTTATCGACGAAAAAATTAATTTTTCTAAATGCCATTCCATTTAATTAGGAACTTTATGATAATTTTAGCAACATCTACCACTACTTAGTACATTTTTTTATAAACAAATTTAATAAACAAATGCATTATTCGGGCATCTGTTGACGAAAAATTCATTTTTTTCTTTGATGTCAGTCCTTTTAATTGAGAACTTCATGTTAATTTCAGCAGAATTCATAATTAGTAAATCAATTTTATGATTTTTTCAAACAAATTTAATAAAAAAATGCATTGTTTGCGTAATAAGTTGACGAAAAAACTCGTTTTTTCAATGTCAGTGCTTTTAATTAGAAACTTTACAATAATTTTGAGTATAATTCATAATTAGTTGATTAATTTTATGTTTTCGTTAACCAAATGTATTTTAAAAATGCATTATTCGGGAATTTGTCGACATGAAAACTCGTTTTTTCGAAGTCAGGCCTTTTAATTTCCGAAAAAATTATTTTTTTCAGACTCGTGACTATGCTGACTTTTCATATGTTATAGAATTTATTCATAACAATTATTAAATGTACTGTTTAATCACTCCTTGTATTTAAACCCTCTTGTGTCGACCAACTGTAAGTACTGAATGGAAAAAATAACCTTTTTTCTAAAACTAAAATGACTGCACTTGAAAAAACGAGTTTTTACGTCGACAAATGCCCAAATAATGCATTTTTAAATTAAATTTGTTTAACACGAACATAAAATTAACCAACAAATTATGAAAGGTTTTGAAATTATTGTAAAGTTCCCAATTTGAAGGAGTGACATTGAGAAAACCGAGTTTATCCGTCGACTAATGCCTCAAAAAATGCATTTTCAAAATTAAATTTGTTTATAATAATATAATAACATTAACAAGAATTGTCTTAAGAGAAATTTTTTTGATTAAAATATTGTTGTTATTCAAATTTCTTGCAATAGGTCATGAAAAAACGTTAAATTATTGAAAATTATAGGAAACAAATTTTCAATAAATAATTTGTTTATATATATAATTTGTTTATTGTATCTTAATATCTTTATTTAATGTTAATCTATAAAACTTCGGCGATTAAAACAATTTTCATATTATTAGCGAGCACCGGCAACGTCAAATAGAAAAAATTGTCATTTTTTTCGTCATATTTATTTATTTATAAAAAAATTTTAAAAACCAAATTAAAAAAGAAACTCGATAAATTTTTTAAGAAATTTTATTAGTAAAAAAAAACCCGTATAATAAGTCCACAGGTTTAGCCGGAATCGTATTTTAAACCAAATAATGCACTTTTTCCCCACTGTGCGCTCGCTTCCAAGTCCCGCTTGTAGCACAAATTAGTACACCTTCATTGCATTGCTTTTTCGAAAAATAATAATACTGTATGCTTGTTTAAATAAGCTTTCATCGCATGAAAATTGGTAGTAAATAACAAATATCTATTTTCGAAAGCTACTTGTTCTACATTTGTTTCTCGCCAGATTATTATGGGAAACAAATGAAGACCGCGGTCATTAGAAAGGTGAGTTTCAAATTTCATCCGCTAGATGGCAAAGCACTAAAATTTTTCAATAGTGAAAAAAAATTTACGATATAAGACCACCATTAATCATCCTAATGTTATATTATGAAATTGGATTTCAAAACGGTGTCACTTTGCAGATTAGTTATATGATTATTTCATTTATATTTTCGAAAGTTGGGTGATACCCACAGCAGACAATATTTCCATACATTCTGCTTTTATTTCAGCTTACATTTTCAAACTTATGAAATCAAATAATTAATTTGAAGATAAAATAGCAGATGCAAAAGGAAACGTTTTCGAACTTCAGCTGCCATCACCCTTTGCTTTTTTCAATCTATTTTTTACTGGATATTGTCCCTGAAAGGGTGAAAATAATCTTAAATTTTTTTTTTAATGTTACAATCCTTTCAAGAAGAAGAATTATAAAACGTATTCCTATTTCTAAACTATATGAATAACTAAAAGTGTATGATTTATGTCTGAAAGAGCTCAGTTAACTGAAAGAAATATCAGGATGAAATTTAGATGTAACCGATCAACCTCGTAATGATGTTCTTGCGGATGAAAACGTTGATAATTTTGAAACTAATAAAATCATCATGTCAAATGAAGAATTCATGTCAAATGCTGATGAGGATCTAGACTTTTCTTTTGCAAAATAAGAGATGAATTTAATGCTTTGCTTTAAAAAATATCATAAGGCTGCAGTTTAAGTTCTAGATCAAATCAAAGAAAAGTTTAAATCATCAACGAGTAGTGTTAGGAAAATTAAACATATCACACATGCTCCTAAGTCTTCGAGCTTATACTTCTTAAAAGAAAATAAAATAAATTAAGGAAACGAAGGCTAAAAAACTGCCATTTAAAAAAAAAACGAAAGGTGGAAAGAAATACAGATAGTAGACCATACATCATCATAAAAAGATATTCGAGCTATAGTGTTACTCAATCTGTATAACCACTTTTTTGATCCGAACTCTTATCCAGTAACTTGATTTCCCAAAGATTAAAATATTTTTTCAAAATTTATCAGTGAACTTAATGCAGATAATTCAATAATGGCAGTCTCAACCCTGTAAATTGCAGAGATCCATCAAATATACCAACATAGATTATCACTTTCTGCAAAAACATTACCATGAAGGCTCCACAATGCACTGCGGAGCTCGCAAGCTAGCATCATGAAGATCAAATATTTATTTTTTGACAAAATGCGTAGGACCAATCGAAATGGAGTTTCGATTTCAATTTCGATTCCAAGCAAAATTTTACTAGACACAAGTTTTGTCATCGTTATCAGAAAAGTTAAAAATCGCAGAAATAGATGATACCCAAATCTTTCAGCCCCCCCGCTCGGTCAATAATTGTTTGAATTAAAAAATCCCCACCCTCATAAACTACTATCCAATAGCACAACACTTTGCCTATGTTTAACTAAGATCGGACAACTTTGACATTGTGAGGGTGTTACCCATTTAGGGTTTCCAAATCGAGTGCAGAAAGGAGGGAAATTGGTAAATAAAAGAGAAGTAGAATACCTCATAAAAAGAGCCATTCCCATTAGCAAAATTCAATCTTTGCTTCTTTTTTAACAACTCTTGTTGGCAATAACTGATTACATAATCATATTCAAAGAGAAATGATCAATTCTTCACTTACGCAAGAAACGTATGGTAGGTCACGCTGCTTTAGGACACGGAGTATGGATGATTACAGATGCTATCCACATTGTAAAAGTTCTAGACGATGGCGAAATAATTTGTGCAGGTGTTAGAGTCAGTGTGGTACAGAGTTGAATCTGGTGCATCGCGCATATGTGCTATTAAAACTCACCACGTATATGATATACTCTTTAAACGAGATCTTTTCTTGCTTCTGATTCGGCCACTTATCAATGTCATAAGCCCATCACTCAATCGTCCAATACCACTTTCTGAAGAACCTATGTCTCCAGACATGCAGGTCTCTATTATTGCTTGGGGACCCACAGGTCGTTTATGGTCAATAACGGAATCGCCTTTAGGCAACCTGCTAATATGTGCAACTGAATACATTCCTCATCATCAACCTATTACACTAGACATTATCTGCACTGTTCAATTACCTGGGCACAATGGCTGCAGTAATAAGGATATCGGCTCTGCCTTTGTTGTGGGTGATACACTCTTTGGTGTTCTCATTCGGACTGGAAGCTACTTCGGTCAAAATATTCCGGATGTTTTCATGCGTCTGTATGGTAACCACTATTATAGCTGGATCATGGAACACATTTAAACATATTTACGTAACTATCCATATCCACACAATTCGTTCAGGACAACAGTAAAATAAATCATACAAAATTCGCAAACATATGTTTTTGTCTTACTCAAAAGCATTTTGCTCATTCACGGAGAAAAATGGAAGGTTAGTTTGGGTATCTAAATGTGCAGGTGGATTAGGTCAACTATAGCACAACCTTAGAGATGGCTAAAGCGAATATTAGTAGAAGGTTAAAACAAGATGTTCAAATTTATCATTTAGAGAGTCAAGCTGATCATCTCTTGTTTTATAGAGATTCGCACTGATCATCTCAGAGGGCTGCATATGTGTTCCTTTTTCTACTGACTTTTTTCTTCTGACGTACCTATAAAACCTAAAAAATTATACAAAATACATCAATTACAAAATAATTTTTTATTATTTGTATAGAACAGGTTTTAAGATTTCAAAAACAGGATTCAGCTCAGGGTCTGATATCATACATCTCGTTACTTTCTGAATCATCAATGACAGATAAAATGTTAAGCAAGTTATTAGATTTAAACAAAATGGCCACGACAACTTAATTGAAGCATACCTTTATTATACTGATACTGTGTCTGCTCTTCTTATAAAATTCAGATTGGCTACAAAATGAGAATCTTCTTGATGATATTAAAAATTTACGGAAGGCCATTTTAACTATCTAGAAAAAAGAAATGACATTCTCAATTTTGACTTTCTAACTTTGATCTTCCATTTTTCTTCGCGTTGGTGAAGTGTAGTGTAGCTATGGCACTCTCTTTTTGTAGAAAAATAGATGTTTTATTTCTCAATTAAATTATCATTATAATGAGTGATTTCTGAGTTATGTGATTGATCAATAAAGGAGAATTGGAAGTTAAATATTCTTTTTTTTCTTGAAAACTCATTTTTGCGGCTTGAAAATTTAATGTTTTCGTAAAAAATGGCCTTTATGGGATTAGAAATTAAAGTATTTGCTTAAAAATAACTTATTTGTTGAAAAGTCCTATTATGGGAATAAAAATTCTATTGTTTTGTAGAAAATTAGTTTTATTGGGTTATAAGTTTAGCAATTTGGACAATTCTACAAGCAATCTTTTTGACAAGCAATCTTTTTCTTTGCGATTCGAAAAATCTTTGTGGATCAGAATTTTAACTCTTGTTATATTTTAATTTTTTACATTCTTCATATTACTAGTAGTTAAAAATTATTTCTTTAAGAAAATTAATCTCCTGGGTTAAGGATGATTCATTCCAGTTAAAATTTTAATTATTCAAAAATTACAAGAATATTAGACCAAATGAAATTATTACAAATACTGTTAATTATTTAGCGATTTTAATTACTTATATTAATTAAAAAACTAACGAATGTTTCATTTTATTATCTTATATTGACCGCGGTGCACGTGAAGTGAAGAAAATAACGTTCTGTGTCAGCAAATATAGATTAAGTTTGTGAATAATTATAATGTTTCCATTTGCAGTAATAAAATTGGTAAATACGGTTACACAATTGCGTTTTTCACTAAACTTTTCGTTTTACACGTATCTTATTTATAAACTTTTAGTAATTAATATTTACTGCTTTAAATAAATTAACGTGTTATTACAAAATAAAATATTGTAATAATGTCATCAAGACTTCGTAATAGGTACCATTGTATCGAATTTTTGTCTCTGTCATTCTCTAAAGCGATATAAACAATTATTTTTTACAGTTTTTGAAATAACTATTGTCCTTAAATTTATTTTATATTTTTTATGTAGCTTTAGTTTTGCCCTATTTATTTATTTTATATAGAATTTCATTCTTTTGCATTAAAATATTATATAAAAAATTTAAACTTTTAAAGCATTTTAATTAGCGATCATTATAATTGCAATTGTTTTTTCAGTACTCTAGAATATAAATAATTATCACAAATCAATATAAATGCTCAAAAAGTTTTATCGGATTTCACAATATTTTCATTTTTATTATAATTCAGTAATCTGTATACCGATAAGTTTTATTTAATTATGATATTTCATCCTAGTAGACATTAAAAGGAAATAAATAGATGACGTTTTTCCATAAATTTAAGGATCCATAAATATTACTGATTATCACATTAAAAGTAAATTTTTGAATTTTTCATGTAAAAACTTTAATTCTTAACAAAGAATTCATTGTATCAATATTTTTTGCAATTAAATTTTATTTTAATATCGGTCTGGAAAATTTTTTGAAAAGTGGTTTAATTTTAATTAATTATGGCTATTTGTTCATAAAAAAATTCTTAACAATTCCAACGTTTTCAATATAGGTAGTAAATTTTACTACGTCTAACATCATTCAAATAACTTTTGAGGAGAAAAAATATTTCAATTAAATATTTGTATTCATTATCAACTGATTTGTAGGACAATAACTATCTACAAATGCGAAAAACCACAGACAAGATTCTGTGCTTTAAAGAAATTTTCTACAAATAAAGAAAAAAAAAATTGGCTAGCTGTCAAAGAAATTACTCTTGATTTAAAGAAATTTGTTTGTTTTCAAGTGAGGTTTTTTTTAGATGTTTTAACTTCTGGATTACTTCAAGATTGCTTTTTGATTCTCTTTTTTAACAAAAATTTCATATTTGCCCATATCTTTTCAGATTAATTGATTGATTTTCTTATAATTTAATTGAGCTTTTTAACTACAAATGAAATTTTTTTACGATTTTCGAAGATTTCTTCTTTTATTCTGTTTTTAAATAAGTTTTCATTTCATTTAATTTCTTTTTAGATAAATCTTGTAAATATTGATTTTTTTTTAAATTTGGAAAAGAGCTTGATCTTGTAAACATTTTTTATTTTTAGGCAGGGGAATTGAGGAAGGGCTGTGACGCCAGGAAGGGTAGTAGGGGAAGGGGACCGCTCAGTTGATCTTCATTCCGTTTGATTCCTATCTGAGTGAAAGAAGATCTTTTTTTCAGAAAAATTTAATTAACAAAATTTTTTATTTATATTCTGTCATTCGCTGATGATAAGACAGATTCCTTTTAATGTATTTTTTATTTCCAGATGATACAGAGTATGCAATGACTGATTGAGTGCCAACATGGACAGGCAATATCATTCCATGTTGGCCAGCCGCGGTTCCATCAGAATGTGGCAAATGTAGGCAGGTCGCCAACTTATAAAATTATATATAATTCAGAAAAGCTAGGTTATAAAGGTGGTCAACTTTTAATTTAAATAAACGATTCTTTAGTCTTTCTTAATCATTTGTTAGGCAAGGCCTTCAGGTTAATAAAGATTAGCAAGCTCTGCAAATAAAATTGGACATATAAGACTATTGGTATTCGGAATCTTTAAATTATTTATTTTCATCCTGAATGTGATCTTTTATAAAAGTGAAATATTATCATCCAAAGTGTCTGATTTTGTGCTCAGAATGTCCGGAAAAATATTTGATTCTCTTAATTCTTTGTGGCGTTCTATTGCAAGGGGTTATTGGGAGTTTTTTTTGAAGATATTCATACTAAGTGCACTGACATTCTCAATAAGGATTAGCGTTAGAGCGATAAAAAGTAATATTCGATTCCGGCTTTGAAAACCTATTTTGTAGTGTACTTTCACTACTCTAAAACTCTGTCGCTCATAGGTGCTTAACAGTACCATTATTTTTTTTGAGTAGTTCCATTCACTGGTCGTCCATGAACTACGTGATCAATTTGCACTTTTTTCTACTACCGTCCACCCTCGTTTACGGTTGAATTTTACATTAACCCCACCCATGTAGTAACGCAGTCGTTTGGCAGGCACGAGTTTTACATTTATCCTGAATTTTTTCGCTTTTTTAGTGAGTTTTTCCAGTGAGTGAAATTATCAATAAAAACAGAAGGATTCAACAAAATATTTGATTTTTTTTTTACCAAAAGATGAAAGAGTTGTGAGGCTCGGAATTTTGAAAATCACGGCCTGATCTACGTGGCTGACTGCCAATATGCCCATGACTCACGCTCGGTGGACGTGGCACGTGGCGGCACGTACTCCAGTACGCCCATGACTCACGCGCGGCGCACGTTACAAGCGTCACGGCACGATCGTGGAAATTTTCCTGTTTGAGCGTTCTGTTAGAGCAGGCCTTACCAGACGGCAGTCTTTGAATGATCCTTCACAAAAATAAAATATAATATAAAAATTAAAAAAAAACGTTCTATTTGTTAAGATTTATATAGTCTAGTGAGTAATAAGAAGTCGTAAAGTAATAAGAAAATAAAGTAAATAAAAAAATTCTTTTTTGTTGAAAATGTGGCATATTTTATTATTTCTTGGACGAAATAATAAGAATAATGACATTTTTAATAGGCAATTGTTAAACTGTACAACTTGAAGTAGAGTTTACACTCTTCGAAATAAGGGAGAAGAGATTTTGGCGGCCGTCGGTTTTCTTTATGAATTTTAGTTCAAAATTTTCAAAATTTTTCCTCCTTTTTAAAATTTTGATTTGAGGTGTAATTTGCAGGCAAATTTTATTCACTTTATAAATTAAAAGTGAAATTGAAATTGCAAATAAAATGGATAGTACGTTCGAGTAGAAACATTCAGACCCCAGGCGTGAACAAAGGCGAGACGTAATTTACCGTAAACTTTGGCTCCATGCTTGAAAAACGAAGAAAAAAATGACAAAAGAACTTGTACAGACAGTCGCTCTCATTCGAAATTTTGCTTTTACTTCTTACAATTAAATGATTTCCTTAGACTGTAGTTATAATACAGATGTGTATATGTGGATGCATAAACATTTAGATTATGCAGAATCAAATGTTCTATCTTTGTTTCTTTTATTATTATTATTATTTAAAATTTTGTCACAGGCCTAAGATGGTTACTGCCCAACATGCCGATGGCATTTTTGGTTTAGAGTTGGATTTTTATATTCTTAGAATAGTTTTCACGGGGCTGTCCTGGTATATATCAACAGTCACGGACGCATTTATAATGCGATCAAGTGATCTGGTGAGAGCTGTGTGCCACGACATATTGGACAAAGCCTAGTTGTTACCCCATCAATGACGGACTGGGTTGCAGTCAAGTGTACGATGTGGGGGACCTACAGCTTAAGGTGGGTTCCGAACCAACAGAACCTCGGTACAGGTATATAGAAAAATTTCTTAGAGGAACCGGCTCAGGGATCGAACCCCGGACCTCTGAGGTGAAGTCCGAGCATCTAACCAACTGAGCCACTGAGGCTGATTATTATTATGATAGTTTGCACGGGGAAGTCCCGGTATATATCATCAGTCACTGACGCATTCTTAGAATGCAATCAAGTGATCTGATGAGAGCAGTGTGCCCCTAACATATTGGACAAAGCCTGGTTTTTACTCCATCAATGACGGATTATTATTTTATTCTTTAAATTCATATTTTAATTTGTGTATGTAGGACAAATACTGTCTCTTTGTAAGAATTTCTTAAAATATTAAATTTACGTTAACGTTACTAAAATTATTACGCTTCGTCCACTAGCAAAATTTTGTTTCCCTTATATATTTTTATTGAATTTTTAAATACTTATTGATAAAGGCAGATTTTCTGTTTTCGCGAGGTTATTCATCGGATGTACTAATTTCTTTATTGCTCAACAGTTTGTTTATTTCTGGACATTGCTTTCGTGAGTTGTCGTCAATTGTCTGTCAATATGTGTTTCAGTAATGATGCAGATCAATAAACAGTGATCAGCACAATCAATGACAATACTAGAAACACTGCTAATTCTAATCCAGCTAATAAGGGCAACAAAATGGAGCTGTCCTGGTAATAATTGGCGAAATCATGGCGCTGTCCTGGCAATGTAAATACTGTTCGAAATGTTAAAAGTGGAAGACAGTTCAGCTAATGAATACAAGACTGTAGATCAGTCCAATTATCAAAGGAAAAGCCAGTCCTGCTACTAAAGATAATGTATTGGGACTGCCCTGGAAATGTGAAGATTTTTCAAAATAATCAAGGCAAAAGACATTCTGGACTACCAAAGATATTTTGTAATTCAGATAATTTAGACAACACCAAGTCCAATCAACAAAGCCAAGGCATGTTATTAGTCCAGTCAGTTAAGACAAACCAACAAATGCAAAACAAGTTCTAAATTTAATTTTAAGATATTTATTTATTTTTAATGTAGAATACAAATCATATTTTTGTTGTTGTTAGACTTCTTTATAGTCTTGCCTTAACTGACTGGAATAATAACAGAATAATAGCAGATCACTAATAGAAGAATCACATGATGATTTCATAAAACAATGTGTTGATGAAAAAAGGTCAAAGATTGTATAATCTAAGCAAGAATAATTCAGAGACTTACACAGAGAAATTTTATCACAATTCAGAGTCTAAGTTTCAGAGACTGTACAATAATTCAAATATCAATCCTAAAATGATAAAATAAAATTTTATTGTTTGTATGCTTTCAGATTAACATAGACCGACTATCATGCAAGAAGAAGATTTACACATTTAAAATGAAATTAAGTTGAACTCAACAATACTTTTATATAACATTTTGTTTTATCTACGTTTATTTTATAAAGTAGTTTATGCTTAAGCATAATAAGAAAATCATTTGAAAATAAGATGCATTATCTTAATTGTAATAAGTCTCATTTTAAGTTACAAGAACGTTAAAAAATTGGATAATATGTGAACCAAATATTTTTAATAACCAAATTTTTCTGTTCTTATATCAAATAATTTTTTAATATTGCTTGGATTTTATTTACCTTTGTCAGCTTTCGTTTAAAGATATAAATTTTGTGCGAGAGGAGAAAAATTAACGGAGAATAAAGTTTATTTTTATGATGTATAGAAAAGGATATGTGACAGTGATAAATGATGTACGTGCAAGTTGTAATCTGTATCAAAAGTACTGCCATTCATGTTATTTGATGTGAATTTATCGTGTCTTGCAGTTATGTAATGTAGGACAGGTTTCGTGAAATATCAGATAAACGAGAGACAGAGGATTTTCCATGAAAAGAATACCTTTTTACTTGAATGTGTTAACTAACCGTAAATTATTTATTTATTTATCCATTTTCAAACGAATTCAAATCCTTTATTTAATATAATTGCAATCCTAGAAAAAAAAAAATTGAAAATAATTTTGCTTTAAATTCTTATTCTATTTAAAAATAGTGCAAATATTCAGTTCATCTTTAATTTTGAGTTTTTAAATAATATAGTAAATATTTTTAAGTATACAAATCCGCTTGTTGTTTTTCAATTAAATTTAATTTTAATATAATTTCTTTCACGGATGATTGCATTCTATGCTTACATTTCAAAATCTAAAATTCGTTTAATTAATTTGGATGCATTCATAAATTTTAAAATAAATCTTGTAAACCGAGTTTTATTTAAAAAACGATAGAAGATGAATTTTTAAAAAGTACACATATTGAAATTGACACATAAGTTTTACTAAGCTGAATTTTTAAATTATTAACTAACCATAGATTTTTTATTTCTCGATTTTGAACAAAATTTAAATCCTAAATTCAATGCTATTACTATTTTCAAAAAGCGTATTGAAGAATTATTCTTAAAAATTCTAATAGTAATTTTTGAAAACTTGAATATTTTAAACACTATTCATGCTGGTTTTCTATTTATATTTCAAAATTCTTATTTAAAAAAAATTTGAATGTGTAATAAAAATAAGGGATGTCATAATTTTGCGAAATTTTAACAGTGCAGCAAAAATATTCAACGAATCTGAAATTTTTAAAACATGGAAATTCTTAAATTAAAAAAAAAACTACTGAAAATGTTTATTTCCGAAATTTATAATCACAAATTTTGGGGAATTAAGAAATTCGGCAATTTACTGTTTTTGACAATTTGGAATTTCGATAATTCAACATGGAATAGCTATAGAACATCATGTAATGTTGCCTCTAAAATTTTATGTATACAGTTCAGTAGAAATTTAAAAAAAAGTTTCGATAAAAAATGTTCAAAGCATAAATCTAAAAAAAACATTCCTCTCAAAAAATGGTTAAAAGATAAATTAAACATACTTTAAAAAGCTACAATTTTTTAAAGTTGAAGAGCAAAAAAATATTTCAATTTTAAATTAAAAAAACATTAAATTTCTACTATAAGTGTATTTTTTTTATGAAAGTGGAATTTTTAACCCTAAAATTTCAATTTTCAAAAAAAAAAAAACATTAATTTTCAATCAGAAAACGTAAAATTTCATCCAAGGAAGGTGACATTTATACCATTAAAAATAAATTTACAATAAGAAGTTACTAGTTTTGGACTAAAAAATTTAATTTTAACTAGATATTTGATTTAAAAAAAAAAAAAAAATTCTCACAAAACAGTTAAATCAATTTTCGAAAAGAAAAAAATTAATTTACATTTATAAAGAATAATTTTCTACTAAAAAGGCGAATTTTGATTAAATAATTTAATTTTTTAGGTAAAAAGTTGAATTCTTTGAAAAAATCAATATTTTTAAATCCAAAAATTAAGTTTTAAAAAATTAAATCAATAAATTTGCAGGTGAAAAATAAATAATTGATTGTTTAAAACATTTAAACCAGTTGAATTTAATCAGAAAGACGAATTTAAGAAAAGATTGAATCATTAAGAAAAATATTAATTTGTAAGAAAGAAAACTATTATTCTGCAAAATAAAAAATACAAAACTGCAACTAAATACATGAATTCCTAGGTGGTAGTTGCATTTAAATTTAGAAAATATAAATGCACAAAAAAAATAAAGTAAAAATTTCATTGAAAAACTATTTTTTAATAAAATAATTTTTTTTATATACTTGAATTTTTTTATTATATATTTAAACGGTCTATTTATAAAGTATAACATTAGAAAGGATGCATTTTTAAGCCAGAAGATTCATTTTTTATTAAACTAATTTTAAACGAAATAACTAAATTTTCAACTAAACTAAAGGGATGAATCTTTAATTAATAAAAATGATTTTTCAACAAAGTTGTTAAACTTTTAGCCCGGTCGTTGAATTTTTGACAAAATGAAATTACTTTTTTCTAAATAGCTGCATTTTCAGCAAAGGAATTAATTTGTAATGAAATAGTAAAATTTTAAAGCAAACAAAATTAAATCCAAAACGAAAAATATAATAGTTGACTTTTCCTTAAGAAAGTTAAATTTTAATCATGGCTTTATTAAATCAGTTCGCATGTAGCCAAACAAAAGCGAAAAAAAACTCAAGACTTACTTAAAATTTATTTTCATAAAACGCATTATTTTCCTAAAACAGTTGTCCTATAAATTAGAATCATTTTTTCTGCTATTATCACGAAAGAAAGAAATAAGGAAATTTTTTAAAATCTGTTTTCAAAAAAGTGATTGTTGGATTTTGGGAAGACTGAAGCCTTGAGAACCGTAATGCATTAACTTTTAAATATAAATATTTAAAGAATAATGACATAAAAAATCGATTTACTTTTTTATTTAAAGATCATGACTCAGGGAAAGTTTTTGTTCACAATTGTTCACTAACAACAGAATATTTATTTATTTATCTAATTACAATTTATTAAAAAACATAAATTCAATTCAATAAAGTTTCTAGCACCCAAATTAATATTTTGAAATTCAAAATCAAATTTCCTAAGGCAAAAAGTAAAAGATTATAAAATGTTTTAATTATTAGAGCTGGAAATTTTTATTTTGAAACTTCTTTGATGTGAATTTATTGCATTACGATTTTATTTCGTTTTGCGGTACTCATACACGGCAAATAAAGTTCATTAATCGTTCCTGAATTACTTTTGATTAAAAATCCGATTTAAAAATTTCAATAAAATATATGGAGAAATTCATGAAAAAATGTTTGAAAACTTTCGTAGAAATCACATTTTAGGTATTAAGAGTTTTTGATCACATCATTATTTCTTAACTTGTGTCGTTTCACCAATAATTTATTTTTTTATTTTTAATCTGATTTTGTACGTTTGAAAGAAAATTTACTCGCTCTTTCTAAAAGTTATGAATAAAGTATTTGTATATCCTTTTTTGCAAAATAACTTTTGTGAATTAATCTAAATTTGTGCCTTAATTCGTTTTTCCAAAACTTTAATTTTATAATTTTTAATGTTGTTATTTCCAAATAAAATAAATACGACGCGTCCGATCAAAAAATGATACTTTGTCCGCAAAATGGAATATTTGATTTTTCATTATTTTTCATACTGTCAAAAATTGAATTTTAGATTTTTTTAAAAAATTCAAAAAGTTGTAATGATGATCTTGTAGGGGAGTCAAAAATTAACTTTTTTCTTCCACTAAGTCTTTTTCATATCGTGCGTTATTTGGCTTATTATTTTCATTTTTTTATTTTCTAAGTACTATAACTCGTTTTTTTTTATTACGAAAAGTCATAAGAAGAAATATTTTGCCTTTTTAAGTTCTACAAATAAACGCACAGAGAATTTTTCAATTTAAAAAAATTGCTCTAAAAATTTTTCAAAGTGCACTTAATTTATGAATTCGTATCAAAAATGGCTGGATAATGAATTTGACGTTTAGTTTCGTAAACTCAGTTTAAAAACCTTTCTTCGGATTCAGGATGTTTTAAAACGTAAATATTTAACAAAAATGAATAGAAGGGGCGGGGGGGGGGTGAAAATTTATACAAATCTAATACCTTTTCTGATTTGAATGTAAAAACTAATTTAGAAAAAAAAGCATTTTTAACCAAAAAATTCAGCAAAAAAAGTGTTGAATCTTCAACGAAATAAAGAAGTTTAAACGAAGCAGATTAAATTTTTGAAACTAAACAAAAACCCCAAAAAAAGAATTTTGAATAAGAAAATTAAAACTTTCAATAAAGAAAGATGAATCTTCCACTAAATAGTTGAATTTTCAACTGAAGAAGATGAATTTTCAACCAAAAAAGCATACATTTATAACCCTAAAAGCAACTGCTCAAGAAGTTATATTGAATCAATAAACAAGAATTTTCAACAAAATAAATTAATTTTATACAAAATATTAAATTTTTAACTCGAAAGTATGTTCAAACACTTCAGTTTTATACCAAATAGTTTAACTTTTAACGCAAAAGAAAAGTAAATATATATATATATATATATATATATATATATATATTGTCCACAAACAATGGAAACGCTCTACTTGCAGTTTGAAAAATTATTATTAAAGAAATAAGGGAATTTACGAAAAGTTAAATTCAACAAAAAATGACGAATTTGTAATAAAATACATAGATAAAGGTTTTTTTTCAGCCTGCTGACCTTAAAAAATTGACTTGCTTACGCTTCCACTTTTACAGAATTTCCTTACATCTAACTCTTTAAAAACTAACATCCATCCATACCTTAGCTCTGAGCTGACCTTGCCTTCCGCGCTTCGCATCACCATCTACAATATAAATATGTATAATTTCCTTAAATCTACTTCCTCTGCTATAGACAATCTTTCCTTCTCCATTCCTATTCCTCCAATACCACCATGCTTATCCCACTCCTTTCCACCTCTTCACACTCCTCCTACCAGTGCTCTACTCTCCCATCCCCCTTCCCGTACAATTCACAAATCCTCTTCTCTGCAGAAAGCCAGACCCTATTATAACTCTCCATGCATCCACATGTCATTCTCGCTATAAGTTCCTGACTTCCTTGCTTTCCTTTCTCACACAAATGTTGCCCTCTCTCCCTTGGTATTATCCAAAAATAGTTCCCATTAAACCTTGACTATCTTATTCTTTCCGCCCTCCTTTCTTTCTCATACATCCTTCACACTTCATCCATTTGCTAATCCATTTGTTTTAAATTACCTTTCCCTTTACAACTCCATCCTCTCACCCCTACTTTTGTTCTCCTACTTCCACCAACATTCCCTAATCAGCTTACTTCGCCCTCTTCTAAAAATTTCTCCTCATATTTGTAAACTGGGTTCCCCGTTATGGTCCCTAAACTCATTCTTCCTGCCTCTCTCCTGGCAATATAGCTTGGCGTATTCCTTTCTAACCCCATTGTTCACTTAATCCTCTTGTAAATCCTATTCTTCCATTCTCTGTCCTCCATCCAGTCTCTTAGAATATCCCCCTCTTTATTAATTACCTTATCCTCAGATTTCCTTTCGAAGCTCTCCCTTTCCCGCTATAGCGTCCTCCCCCAAGCCTCCCTCTCCCTCTCCATAAACTTCTTTCTCTAGTCCATCCCTAACCCCTGTTATAATTTCCTTATTCGCCCTTTATTTCTTCTTTACTCTGACTGCCTCCTGTAGCCTCCAGCTTGGCAACTTTGGCTATACATTATCCCATTCCTATCTCTCTTCCACCGTCTCTATCAATCCCACCACATCAAATTCCTGGATATGACTCCAGAAATCCTCACCTTTCTTCTTTACCCTTGCTATGTTTCAGTACAGCACCTTTAACACTCCTCCGCCCTGCTTCATTCCCACGCGCCTTCTTCCCACGAAACAAATTCTCCTGCACTTTCTTTAAAACGCCCCTCTCCTCATCCCATACCCATATTTTCTACTCTATTTTTATTGTCCGATATCCTACCTTCGCCGCTCTCCCTTCACTCATCTCCTTCATATCCCTGTGGTATAGCATTATCTGCACATACCTATCCTTCCTCATCAAATCTTGATTGGTGAAAACCTTCTTGTCCTTGATCCTATTTTGTTTCTTAATACCCTCAACTTTTCTTCCCAGCTCTCAAATTCTAAAACCACCACTTTATTCACCTTTCTCTCCTCCAGCCTAACTTTCCCTACGTTCTTTTTAACCCACCATATGTTCTGTGTCAGCACTTTAACCTCCAGCGCTTATTCCCCGCTCTTTACTTTAAGCTATTTATTACAAAATTCTTTCTCCTATCTGCCTTCTTCCTTCCCTCCATTCTCAACTCTTTTGTCCTTATTATTTCTCTATCCGCTGTCTCCTCGTTTTGATTCCTACGATTTACTACTTTTTCTTCTATCATATTCTTCACCCTCTCTCAGATACCTTGCTTCTCGTTTTCTCTCTTTTTCACTCTTTCCTTCCGCACCCTAATCTCTTCTTCCATCTGCTTAATGATATTTTCTTTTTCTTTCCTTATTGACTTCAGCTGCCTCTGCAATCCTCCTACTTTCTCTCTCAGTTCTTTAACCTCCTTTTCTCATTTCTCATATCTTATTCTTAGGTCCTACCCTATGAGCTCGCCTATCAGCACCTCGTGAGCCTTCTTCTCTGCCTGCCCCACCATTTTTATGGGGGGTGACCTACGTGTCCGCGTGCTCTTTTTAAAGGAACTCTCTAGCGCGCTTTTTCCGGACTGTATTTGCTGTCTCTTTTCCTCTTCAAGAGATCCTTCCCTTTACTAGCGCTAAACGCTCTTTCCTTTTCTTTGGCGTTACCTTTGTTCCGATCTTTCCCTCCTCCTGACGCGCCACTTGACACCGATCCACGCGCAACTGGCCGTCGTGGCCTTATGGAAATTTCGTTTCCTTCGAGTTCACTGCATGCACTGCCAGGATTTATACCATTTCCTCCTTTACAGCCCCTACAGACACTCTTTTCTCACCCCTAACATCCCACAGCACTACGAGAACCACCCTTGTCCACAATGAAAAACCAAACTCCTGACCACAAAACTTCCCTGCTCCCTTGCCAAGCTCATCTCAATTTTCCTAATTAGCCGAATTCCGTCCCACAACTAGAATGAACACCTTTACCTTCTACACAAAATCCGTAAAAACTTCTCACCACCTGTCACTCCACACTTTCTCTTACCACCACCAATAAATTAAATACATTAATTTTCTACAAAATAGTTGAATTTTCAAACTATAAGAGTCAGTATA